>JAAAKQ030199787.1:0-26456 GCA_010016005.3 Zanna intricata
TTTTCACACACGCTACAATTCATTCATCTCATCCTCTGATGATATACCTTAACGGTGATTCTGGAGGTAAAAAAAAATAAAAAAAAAAAAAAAAATATCATTACTCTTCGAGCCACGGATTTTGCTGACAAACTGATGTTTTTAAATAATTGAGCTTTTTCTGAATTCATTTCTTCTGCTATTGCAATCATGCAATCCTTAATTAATTCACTGTCAGTAAATGGTTTTCCATGTTTCGCTATTGAATGAGCCATGCAGAAACTAGCACGAGTTGCTGTTTCTTGTTCAACATTACTTTCTTAAACAACAATTGCTGAGATTTCAATTCGTGTTTCAAAGATTCATATTGTTCTAACTGTAGGCTTCCGGTAAATTTAGAGTAATTCTGGGATGTAGTCTCGTAGTGACATTTTATATTGTATTTTTTGAGGCCTGATATTGTTTTATTGCAAATTATACACATTGCCTTTTTACTTGACTCAATCGCACAATATTCATAACCCATTGTTCTTTAAATATTCTGCACTTGCTATCTATTTTTTTTTTTCCATATTTATTCAAATCTACACTAACAGGACATAATTTCAAATTAAAATAATGCCAATTAATACTAGTAAGAGCAGGAGTTCTGAGTAAACAAATTGCACAGGATTTATCTTTAAGAAATTTTTAATTAAATTCAACACTCACAATTAAACATACTGTATTTTCACTAAGAAACTATAATCACAAAACACACTAGTCACACTACATTTACTTTTCAGATCACTATACCACTGTAGTTTTGCCATGTCCTGCACTTAACTTCTCTACTCGCCACAAGATGTCACTACTATACATTTAGCTTGGTTGTAAGTAGTCATAACAATACATAACGCACAGCATGCACATTGACTATATCTCCCACGTTGAAATGTCCTTGGCATTTGCCCGTAAGTACCAACCGAAATTGCAAACGGAGCAGAGTCCACCTTCATGATCTGCGCTATATACATCTCACTCGCTGACTAGTCCCGAAATAAAAGTTTGCACATATTTCAAAACTACAGTATGTTGGTATGACGAGCCAGCTAGGTCTTGACCTTTGGGACTTAGAAGAGGAGTCGGTGTGGTACCTAGGTTAAAACATTTGGAGACTCCCTGCTCTAAGAAATAAAACAGTGTTGCTGTTAATTTAAATGCCATGTTTTAACAATGATAAATTAAATACTAATTGTTAAAAAAGAGCTGTTAAAAATATGTATGATTCTTTTTAAAGAAGAGTCAATAAAAGAATTTTTTATACTAAGCTTATAGAATATGATGTCTGTGTCTGATTGCTGAATGATTATTTTATTTTATGCTTTGTCCCTACTCTTCTGTTCTCAAGCCACTATTATACTCCCTACAGAATTTTAGTTGGGGAACCTCTCATCAAAAGGGATCCAGTTTGTGTTTTAATGCAAGACTGATCTGTTAACAGTTCAACAGTTCATGGCATGGCATTTTTCACACACGCTACAATTCGTTCATCACATCCTCTGAAGATATAACCTAACGGTGATTCCGGAGGTGAAAAAAAAAAAAATAGTTCATTTATGTATGGTGTACATTTGTTTGGTTTTTTTTTTAAATGAATTAAAATATATATAAATTTACTTGTGTTTCAGATTAGCACGGAAAACAAATAGAAAACAATTCCATGATGAGGACAATCGTGAACCGAGGATGGCCCATAGGAACATAAGAAGTAAAGATACACTTGATGAGAGTATTGATGATCCTAGATTTGAGTATATAAAGAGAGTACACTGTATACAGCCGCTTACTGGACAAGTAATTTTATTATTGTTGTTTTGCTGTTGTTTGTTACTGCTGCATGGTACTTTGTTATGTCTGGACATTATTTATGAAAGAAGATGTAAATATATGTGTGTAATTTTTTATTTATTTATGTATTGTGTTGTAACTAATAAAAATTCACCTGTAAATGTATAAAAATAATGTAAACATACCAATTTATGTAACCTTTAGAATCTGGTTTATCATAAAATACTATACCAGGTTACATATAATCATCACAGCGTGTAAAATTGTGTTGTTATGACCAGTTGAATTAAACGAGGTGAGTCAGTTTAAATAGTTTGTGTTCAAAATTTATCCGTTCATTTATAAGTGTGTTGATATTTGTAAATGTAATATTTTGAACGTTTAACTACATTCATATTTTTATTTATTTCTTGATATTCTCTTAACTTTTATTACATACTCTTGTAAAGCGATAAATAACATTTGAAAAAAAATTTAATAATTAAACCCATTTACCAACAATTTTATAAAATTAGTTTGAGCACTTTGAGAAAGAATCTGAAAAATCATCAAGAACTGAAAAATATGTTATTTCAATTTTATTAAAACTAAAACTTCATAGTCTGTATAAAATATTTATGTAAATTATATAACTATGGTCATCATATGTTTAAAATTATGTTGACTTATATCCTGTGTGATTGTAAATGTCTCCATCATTATTATTTATTTTTCTGAATGCTCAAATGTAAAAATCTTGTTTAAATGATCTGTTAGTTTACTGATATATATTTAATTACAATTCTATAAATGCTACTTCTGTTAAATTTATCTTATGATGTAACTATTATGATTTAAACATTTTATTGAATTATTTATCAGTTTAGAGAGATGAGATACCATAATTTTCATTATTGTAAATATAAACTATTTATACGTTATTATAAGTATTGTGTCTCCTAAGTTTATACTTCCTGCTTTATTAAAATGGAATTAAAGCTGTATTTATTCCTTTTTACACGACTGCCCAAAAAGTATTGTAATGTTTTTAGGGTGTATTTTGTATATAATTATGTTTGTTCCATGGTAGCAGCTCAATGGCCAAACCAATTTTAGTATTTTCAGTATCGATTTAATTGTATCAAAATAGTTGTGTTTTAAGATCTGTTTCAATATTGAATAAATGAATTACGGTAATAAAATTCATTAGTTTATTTTATAATTATTATTACTGCTGTTATTTATTGTTATAAACATTTAAGAAAAATCTTATGATTTTTTGAGGGGAATTATATTTGATCATGTAAGCATATTCTTTTTACTGCTAAATGTTAATTAATAATCCCCCTTTCTTTTATTAATAAAATTAATAAATAAAATATAAATAAAGATAATCTACGCTTAGAAATTAAATTAAATTATCTGTAAATGATAATGGACTGCTTCCAGCAGGAGAGAGTCACAGAGGGAGTCGTATGCAGCCACCTGGCGCACCACCATTGATCCACTTTGCACCACAATTTTATTGCTAAATATTAACTAATAATCCCTATCTTTTATTTACGCAACTGCCCATAAAGAAGTGTAATATATTTAGGGTATAGGTATGTATGTATGTTTGTTCCATCATAGGATATTTGATCCCACGTTGGAATCCATACGTTACCGGGAGGAGTGTCATAGGCTGTATAAATATATGTATACATATACATGTTTAAATAAATTTTAAAAATTTATCAGATGAATGACTTGTTTTTGGAATAACTCGCATCTCATGTATGAGATATGAGGTTTCTGAATCGTACAGAATGAAGCGTTGACATGCAAGTTATTCAAAAACGACTCGTTCATCTGATAAATTTTTTCAATCCTGTCGTTTAATTAATCAAATGATCAATTTTATTAATTTAATTAGTGTTTTTATATGGATGCCTGAAAAAGAGTGTAATTGTTATTGTTTATGTATTGTTATGTATGTGCATATATTTGTTCCACTGTAGCAGCTCAGCAGCTGAACTAATTTAGATGTATGACCATTTCTTGAAATCCTTATATTACTGGAAGTGTCATAGGCTATATAAATATCTTTGTGTGTGTGTGTGTATTTAGATGTAAATAATTAGAAATATATACTAAATTATCACCCGCACGCTCTTCAATTATCCTATATTAAAGAGCAATATTTGTCATCATTCAGTTGTGATGTTTCATCCAAAAAGACCGTCCCCCGAAAAGATTTTTTGGTAATTGTGCGCTGACACCACAGTATGTTTAAAGTTTACTGTTCATGATGGCAAAAATATTACTTTCCTGTATAAAATACAGTGATTATGTTGTATAAAATACCATTGTATAACATTTCTGTATAAAATACCACTGAAATAACATTGTTATTTGTTTATTTATTTAAGAATGTATGTGTGAATACCCTTTTTGTACATAATTTGATTTGTATATCAAAATAGTATAGTTAAAATTTACAAATAAATATATGAATACTTATATGTATAAAATTGCAATTAATACTTTATTAAGTTTAAATATCAGTTATTAAAATGAAAAAACTCTCTTATTACATTTTTGAAAGATTGTAAGCATAAAATATTAAATTCAATATAGTTGCTCATATGTACTAACTTATACAATCTTAATAAAACAGATCTATTTGATAATTTAGCACTTCTAATATCACATGAAAAAATAACATTATTGGTCTTAACACTCTAGCAGATACATGCCGAGTAATAAAACCTGAGTCAGTGTATGATTTTACAATTTTGAATAAAAATAGTAGATCTTAATAGTTTTTGTATAATTACAAATGTACAAAAATTTTTAAATCTCAGTAAAGTTATGTTCAAAGAAACTCATAGGTGACCCGATGGGATAGGAATAGATTCAGAAGAATCTATGTTGTGAACCCTTCTCATTTACTTTGATAATTTGTCAGTGTTCGGGGACCATATTTCCAAATCATGTCAATGTAGACTTACTAAAGTTTTATATGAGGGTCATTCAAATATAAACCAGTTAGATAAATTACAACAAATTATCTTATTTTTCTACATAGTTTTCCTCTACAGAAATAAAATTTTCTCCATTGGATAGGTAGCTTCCTGATCCCCTCATAAAAAAAAAAAACAAGATGGCTTCCCAGCAACTAGTTGCACATGTAATGCTCAACTGTTGCATAATCTTCAAATTTTTCCTCTCTTAAAGTTTCTTTCAGCAAATCATGCATATGGAAATCACACAGTGACAAGTTTGGATAATGTCTGTTCAAGAGGTGCCCAGTGAATTTTAGCAAGTTTATTGTGAGTCGGAGCTACTAAAGCAGCCTTGTATTGTGGAGGAGGACATGGTGAATCAGTTGCCAGCATCATTTGTTGCAATAAGCAGCTCTGATGTCTTCCAACTACTGGCAGTAGTATGCTGCGTTTACTATCCTTTGTGCATGAAATCAATCAGCAGCATACCTTTTTACTCCCAAAACAGTTGCTGGAACTTTTCCAGCTTACAAGCATTTCTTGGTCTTGATTGTACTTCCTCCCTACTTTTCCTCCATACCATAATTGTTCTCTTGCTTTCCAGGATGTAATGGTGTATCCACATTTCATTGCAGGTCACAATACAGCCCAAAAATACCTCTTTCTCAGGGTGATTCAGAAGCCGCCAACAGTATCTCTCCTGACATTTCTCTATGTCTCAGAGAGAAAACCTTGGAACCCATCTCACTGACACTTTGCTATATCTAGGAGTGTCTGACAACATTGTATGCACACCCCCAACACTTATGCCCAACTCTGATGCAATTTCAGCGACGGTGATGGAGCAGTCACATTTCACAGGATCACAAACAATCTGAATGTTATTAATGTTGGTCTGTGGACGACTTTCATTCTCTACTGCATCATGGCCACTTCAGAGATTGTTGACCCAGACAAATACTTCATTTATTGACAGAGTATCATCTTTGAATTGTGCCTGGAGTTGAGTCAAAATTTCAGAGGATTTGACACCTTTGTTGGTGAGAAATCAGATTATAATTTGTTGCGCAACAGACAATGATACTCTCAGAACCATTCTGCTGTTGACGTGCTATGGACATGGCTGGCTAGTTGCTTCCCTCTGCACTTATCCAGTTAACTAGCTACATTGTCCCACCACATTCACTGCTCTTCTTCACAAGAGCAGAATGTGTTTGGGAATAAATTTAGAATTTTCTGCGCATGTGCAAATTCTGTTTTATATTTGAATGAACCTCGTATAATAAAGAAAAGTTCTACAAGTCAAGAAATTCTTTCATTAACCTCTGTGTGTAAGACAGATTGGTTTTGATGCTCAATTTACAATACTTTTAATATAGGAGATGAATGAGAAACTACGAAATACAGTTAAAAATTACTTTTAGATTCTTTACTTTGGTGATCCATGCTAAATTTTTACTATACAAATAGTAATCATAAAAGACTTTTTATGAAAAATCATTTCATAAATGTGCAGTTAAACATTTTTGGAAATTAAACTCAAACCCGTTGCATTTACACCATTCTTCAACATTGGTTTGTAAATACTATTGCATCATCACTACATTTGATTTTTACAATTTTAACTATCCACAAATAACATGATTCTATAGTATTTGATTACATCGACCATATCATTTATCACAAGAATAATGAATGGTAGGCCATGGTGTGAGCCTGAAATTTCTTCATAACTTGTAAATTTCTTTATTTTAAAGTATAGTTTACGATTTTTTAAGAATGACTGTCCTAGATAATACCCTATGTATAATTCCTTAAATGAATATTTTTTTAACACTAAATCATGATTGATTTCATCAAAAGCAGATTTCATATTGGAATAAACATAATCAACCTGAATATTGGAATTGAATGTTTTTATAATTTATTTTGCATATGCAATTAAATTTATGTAAGTAGAATGATCGGCCATGAACCCATGCTTGTTTTATGAAATAGCATTTCTTAAAAAGGGGAATAAATCTTCAACAATAGAGTTATATAGTTTAGCAAGAATACAATAAATATATACAATAGAACAATAATTACAGACATTTGTATTGTCACCTTTCTAAAAAAACAGGAATAAAAACATACTAATTCAATGCAAATGGAAATTGTCCAAGAAGAAGTGATTCATTAAAGATTAGTAAAAGAGGCTTGATAAGAAATCTATTAAACTAGTTAATAAATAGACGGGAATACTATCATTGCCAGTGCTGAAGCTTTCATTTAAGTGTTGCAGTTTCATAATATTTTTTCTTTGGTTACTTTAATAAAACTCATTCACTTGGAGCTACTGTATAAATAATCATCACATTCACTTGTATTATTGATTATAACAGAGTTGGGTGACTCATTAGGGTACAGTAATCTGCAAGTAGTTTCAAATCCATTTTCGGTAATTTTACTTTAGTTACAAACACTCTCAGGCATAAAACGACTGTTTATATTTTTGGTATCAGAATATTCCAAAAGTTATTTAGATTAAATTTAATTTAATTTTTGGTTTTATTTATCTAGTTTTTATAAGGATACATTGGAAAGTTTTTTCCCAAATTGCTCTTTGGATTAGAAACCAACCCTTTGGATATTAAATCCTTTATAAGTACATTCAGATGGATTTTCTTTATAAATAGCATTTAGTATTTGTTTACAGTTTTATTGCTTTTTTTTAATTCTGAATTGAACCAATATTGATATGTAGAAGAAATAATTTTTTTAGTAGGACCACAGCAAACTATAAGTTCATAAATATACTGTAAAATTTATCTACTTTTTTATTTATGACTAGAAAAAATATTCACTTTTAATTCATTCCAATCAATAATTTCAGATATTTTTATTAAACCAATTAAATTCATTTTTAAAAAATCAAAAATATTTTTTTTAAAAGAAGACCAGACATCAAATGAAGCAGAAACTGAGAAAGCATGGTGGAAACTATCACTAATGCAAAGTGGATCTAAACAGATTTCATATTTAATAACTAAAATGTCAATGAAAAACAGGTCCAAAAAATTTCCATGTTTTGTTAGCATGTAAGTAACTGTTTGTAATAGCACCACAATTAAACTACTACACAGCACAACTTGCAGCTCTTCTGATTATCCAGTTCTTATGTAGGTAGGCCTTCACCAACAGTGAGATCATCTTTTCTAGTCCATCAATAGCCAGGCACACTTTAAATCACCACACATGATAAACAAACAATCAGAATGTGCATAGTAAACATCATCAAGGATTAAATAATAATTCAAATTGTTTAAATAAACATCTTTATTTTTCTTTATCAAACTGTGGCATACATACCAAGTTAAAAGATTAATTTATTTCCCATGAAGTTTAGTTTGAGGAACGTAAATTCAACACCATGATTATTTGCTTGACATATTTGACTTCGATGAGATGCTTTAACATAAACTAGTATAGTAGTTTACCACCTCAATACTTGTTAGAACTGTAATTTTTATCTATACGATAAGTTTTATTACCAGCTATGACTAATTCTGAGTTAACTGTCTTATCAACTAGGATTCAGTAAACACAATTACATCGTATTCAATTGAACCCATATGAAAACGGGATTTGAATTCTGCTGGCTTACTTTTAATATTATGTCATTATGTTAGTACAAAGCATATTCATAAAGCAAGTGCCATTTGGTTATTAAAAAAAAATTGACTTATGAAGATAGTAGGTACTGGTTTACCAGTATGATAAGTAGGTTTACTTACTGCTTTAGTTTACTACATATCCACTTCACTTTTCCACATAATCGCCATTCAGTTCTAAGCACTTTTTGTAATTCTGCAACAGTTTCTTTAACCCCTCTGCTTAGAAGTACCCACCTGGTAATGGAATTAGTTGACAAAGACAGTCTTCAGTTCCTCGTTATTTTTAAACCGTTGTCCACCAAGCCACTTTTTCAAATTCAAGAACAGGAAGTAGTAAGATCAGGACTGTAAGGAAGGGGGGTCAAAAAGTTCCCAACTAAAACTTTGAATCTCCTTCTTGGTTATAGGTGTGAGATGCACGTTGTCATGGAGAAGGATTACACCAGACAACAATTTCCCACGTTGTTGGTTTTGGATCCCATGTCTTAGTTTGTTGAGTTTTTTGCAGTATATGACAGCTGTAATTGTTGATCTGCATTCTGTGAAATCAATTAAAATGATGTCCTTTTTGTCCCAAAAAACATTAATCTATATTTTTTGACTAGTACAGAGATTGCTTAAACTTTTTCGATTTTGGGGAACTTGAGTGGCGCCACTGCTTTGACTATTGTTTCGATTCTGTGTTGGTGTAGGATATCCATGTCTTGTCATCCATAACAATGTGGGAAAACAAATCATCTCCATCTTGTTGACAGCGGTCCAAAAATACTTGTCCACTACACATTCTTTACTATTTGTGTTAGTGAGCATTTTCAGTATCCACCTAGCACACAGTTTGTGATATCCAACCTTTTCTATGATAATTTTGTAGATAGATGTGCATCCAACATGTGGAAATTCATCAGCCAGAACACTAATTGTCAATTGCCGATCACATTGCAGTTTTCAGTTTACTTGCTTTAATGATTTCGTCGGTCTGAATACTAGGCCTGCCTCTCCGCTCTTTGTCATGCATATTTGTGGAGCCATTTTTAAAGTCTCAACATTATTATCTAAACTTTCCTTTACTCATTACTGTAGGCCCTTATTCTAGGCACAACTCCTGTTGAATTTCAGCAGCTGAAGATCCTTTTGCATACAAAAATCGAATCATAGGTCCCACTTCACAACTGGCGAGAGAAACGATTGTTGTGGAAATTGCGATCTGCATTCACTGGCAGGCAAATGATCATAGAATCAGAACAACAGCTGCAGTGGCTTCATAAGTAGCTGATAAATGGTCCTGCATGCGTGAAACTGTTTTCAGACCCGCTAATATTTAAATAAAAGCCGACAGCCCTTACTTTATGAATATGCCTCGTGTATATTTAGTTTATTCTATAAGTTTTTTGACCCTTTTTTTTTGTTGGATTTTGATGGCTGATTTTTCTTTTCAGTAATCTTTGGAACTCCAGTGATGTATTTGATGATAAGTTTGGATTTTCCAGTATTCTTTTTTCTATCTAGTTCATGTAACAAACTTTGAAAATAAGCGCACTGCCTTGGAGTTCTAGCATGTGTACATTTGATACTTAAATGGTCAATTTCTTAAGAGTTAATTAAAATCCATGATACTTGCTCTTTTGATTTAAAAACGCATTTAAGCAGATGAATCCTATTAGAATTTCTAACACCAAGGCAATAAATACTAATCTAATTGGCATTGTACAGAGCGTCATCAAGTGAAGCTAACAAATTAATCTTGTTTTCGTTATGGTTTATGATACTGAAACATTATGATCACATTTTGTTCTCTTTGTTTACATTCAAAAAGTTAAATAAAATGTCTCTTACATTTTAATACTTTGGAATCCACTTTTTTTTGCTAATATTAATTCTCTTAAAGGGATCAACAATATGCTTCTCATGTTTGGGTACATTCTCTGATTTTAACAAGTTTATCCACAATGTTGACATCAAGCTTGTTAACACGAATAGATAAATCCTTTTTGTTTATATTTGTTTGAGGTTTGATATTATTCCAAAGTGATTGAATTTTTTACTAAGAAAATCACTATCAATAACTGAATTACATTGACTTCCAGATTGTGAGGGAGTACCATTAATTTACACTTCTTATCAACACAACATTTAGGAGTCCAACATTATTAGATTTAACCAATCTGTCACAGCACAAAGGATGGTAGTACGCACAACAGTTTGAATATTTCTTTGCCTCTTGAATATTGTTAATTGTACTTTTAGTTGAACGGCAAAAGCAGTTTTCTCTTTCCATTAATAAATTGTTTTAAATCATGCATGTAACACCATGTGCATACGTACTTGAGTGCATTCTAGTTTATTGGTGGAAGTATTTAAAAAGCATTGTATTAAATTAAGACTTATGTTTAAAAGGGGATATAAATATATTTTTTTATATTATAAAGCATTCATTTTTGTTACAGAGAAAGATTAACTTTCCTGATGAAAATATAGAGTGTGGCTTGTGCAGAACTTTCTGTCGTGATTATAGTACTATAAAGCAGCATATAAATAATAAAAACCATTTATTGAAATTGGAGGTAATTGTATTACTTATGTAGATCCTCTTCTTCCTTACAGTGTTGAACTTTAGTTGTATTGCATATTTGATATGTTCTGAAGCGAGTTAAAAAGAAGACTTCAAAATATTAAGGAATATTAGTATGTTTTTTATTATGCATGTTGAGTTGAATTTCCCAGAATCTTCTGTGTTTTCTCAAATCTAGTGTACACTATTTAAACAAAAAATTAGATTTTAATAATTTTTTAACAAAAAATTAGATTTTAATTTTAATAGATTTTAATTGGAGTACACATTAGAATCAATGTGTACTTTGGTTCTAAAACTCCTTTAATAAATTAAAAGATTTTAATTCATTGCATTTCATTCATTCATTTTGCATTCACTGCATTTCAAGTACACTGGACAGAACAGAAGATAACATTCTGTGGAATAATGCTAAGGATGATATAATCAAAAATAGCAGTGTTTACGGCAATGTAGTGTTAAATTTGTCTGTTTCAGAAGATCACATTCCTGAGTAAGAAAACACTATTGGTACATCTGTTCATTTATTTCAAATCATTTTATTATTTAAAGACAAACTTATTTTTTGTGTACACCGCAATAATCTTTTTTTTTTCTTTTTTTTTTTAAGAATACTGGGTAATTTCTTCTCTTTTTTTTATTAAATATTTTCTTATGTATTAAAATTATTTTTTTACAATTACTTATATTTGAAAGTAAATATTAAATAAATATATTTGAATTAATTTTTTCCTAATTTTGTATAACTAAAAGTGTTTTTTAATTCCTATTATAAAAAAAGGTGTGGCGTTCATTAAAAACAAATAATATAGTAATAAATATAATTCCTCTTTTAAAAGATGTCTTTCTATTCTTAGTTCAAGTCTAGTTGATGATTTTTACCTAAATTAAATTTTTTATTACCTAGAAAGATCTGTCGTCATGATGGAAGTTTTTTTTTTTTAACCTTTGGAACCAATGCCACGCCTGACCGGGATTCAAACCCGGGATCTCTGGATGAAATGCTGAGACGCTATCACTCAGCCACGTAGGCCGGCAGATGGAAGTTATTGAACTGATGTAATGGTGTTGTTCTGAATGATTCATTCATGCATATTTAAAACTTGTTTTATATCCTAAATCAAAATCTTTATTCTACGTGTATTTTTATTTACTTATTAAGCTACAAAGAATGTAAAAATTCATTTAAAAACTATACTTAGTAGCCAGCTTACCATATTAAAAATCAATGAGTTTTGCTGGCTAGTGAGAGATGGTATAATGCAATCCTGATAAAAAGATTTGGTATACAAAATAATTTAAGTTTACAAAATAAAAAAAATTAAAAATTGAAAGTTTGTATGATTAGTCGAGATAATAAAAAAATGTATGAAACATTTTTACAAAAACCATTTTTAAAATACATAAATTCCAAACCTAAAGAATAAAAAAAGATTTAAAAAAAATTTTCTATACAAAATAGATTAATTAAATTTACAAAATAATTAACATGCCAAAGTTTCAGTCAAAATATCAAAAAATTTTAATTAATAAATTTATGCAATAAAAGAAATAATTTGTAATTTTGAGCTCTGAATTAAATTCCCATTTAAACTTGAGCATTATTAAATGCAAAATTTAATTTTAAAAATATACTACTGAAATACTATAAATAGATATGAAATTCATAAGTACATTTTTATATCTTATAATCGTTGCTTAAATAGAATACTGAAAAATTAAAATCAAAAATAGATATAAAGTGCACAAAAACATTATAAAAAAAAAAGGACATGTATCATATACACTTAACAGAAGTTATTGTGTAAGATGGATTATTAAACTGTAATATAATTTAAATTGAAAGCAGATTGTTTAAATCTTTTTTCATGTTAATATGAATGTATTATACATTGAACTGTTTGTACATAAGTTTGGTAAAAAAAAAAAAAAAGGAAAGCAACAATTCAAAAAAAGATCCAGCAACATTCTCTCCAAAATTGTTCTAAATTTAGGAATCTGTACATTATATATATATATATATATTAGTCATTCTTGTATTAAAATTGAGTAGAAAAAATATCAAATAATTTGGTATCTTTATATATAAATAAAATCAGAGTTTTCAATGAGTGAACAGAAGTTGACTTCAAATTCTCTACATAAAAGTCTACTGGATGCTGGTTTGGTTTGTAACGTATTACTACTATTTTATTTAAAATATTTAAACTTGTTTTTAAGGTTCTCTAATGAAAGGTATAAGTATTTGCCCAGATAATATTACCATGGCTAAACAGATTGTACTAATGCGTAATAAACTTAATGAAAAATTCACTTTTCCAAAAACCTCTAAATGACAAATTTAGATAAATTCTTTTTATATACATTGCTATTTTATTAATATTGAGAAAGTTTTCTACGTAATTGCAATTATTTGAATATTCATACCTTTCCTGTAATTGATAGATTGTATTAACTAATTGTTATTGTATTGAAGTGAATAGCTTCATTGTTTTTACAATTGAGAGATATTTAATTACTGCTCAACCATTTTTTCATTCCAGTAAGTCCGTCGTTTATCTGTTAAATTATGATACACATAGTATCTGCTGAAGAACTGAATTAATTTTACAATACGTTACTACTGGTGTAAATAAAATAAGTTCACATAAATATAATTTTTGAAATTCTTTATTTTTAATTATGGCTTGCAAAACATATACTTTGCCCTAATAATATTGAGGGTACACTAAAATTCTGGGGATATAAATTATTGAACAAAATTGGACCTCAGAATTGTCACTAGTAGTTTCTGAAAAATTGTAGTAAAGCCAGAAAATTGAAGTCAGAAAACATTATTAGGTTTGACATAAAAAAAATGACTTAGCTTCATTATTTTTACAATTAAAAGACATTTAATTATTGCTCAACTATTTTTTTCATTACAGTAAGTCCCTGATTTCTTTCTGTTAAGTTATGATATACATAGTCTGCTGAAGAACTGAATTAATTTTACAATACATTACTACTGGTGTAAATAAAATAAGTTCACATAAATATAATTTCTGAAATTTTTAATTATGCATTGCAAAACATGTTTTATCACCCTAATAACATTGAGGATATACTAAAATTCTGGGGATATAAATTATGGAGCAAAATTGGGCCTCAGAATTGTCACTAATAGTTTCTGAGAAAATTGTTGTAAAGCCAAGAAAATTCAAGTCGGAAAACATTATTAAGTTTGACATAAGTTTGTGTGTGAAAATGCCATGCCTGACCGGGCATGGCATTTTCACACATGCTACATATCATTCATCTTCATCCTCTGATATAATACTTAATTGTGGTTCCGGAGGTTAGAAAAAAAGTTTTATATAAAAAATTACTTTTTAAAATGCCAATAAACAGATAAACCTTGCATCAAAATTTGTAGAGAATTTAATTCTGAGAAAATTGATACAAGAAAAGCCAACTGAAAGCAAATAAAAGTTTAAGAAGTCTGTTTTTATTTAAAATGAAACAAATAAAAAACAGGAAAAGAAAATGTTAAAAGGAATGAGAATTTAAAAATGTTAAAGAAATGTATTTTAAACCAAGCCTTCATCAATCAGTATTTTTGATACCATAAAAAATTGTAGAAAAAAATTACTTTTCAAAAAAAATATGAAACTTTAAGTTTATTTTAGAATTTTTTAAGTTTGCTATAATGACAACTGAATGAAATAAATATTCAGTTTCCTCAAAGTACTGAAAAAATGGCAAAGGATCATGTAGGATTTATATTAAAAATAATAATTAAAAAAAATAAAAGTGGGAAATTTCGCGTAAAACTTCAGAAGCTTTCACTTTTTATCTTTCTATTTCATCTTCTAGCATGTAAGATAATCATCTAAATCAGTTAACATCTACATATTACTGTATCAAAACATCAGCCAGTTAAAAAATTGCTCAAATTGTAGGAACTCATAAATAATTAATTAAATAACCTCACATGTACTGAAGTGAAACTGAAACCTATCTTTGGTATGCTAAAATCGCATTTCTTATTTTAATTTTATATTGTTTGTTTTTTTTTTTGAACAAAGTTTTATGGTTTAAAGGTCTTATGTTCTCTAAATTTTAAACTCTTTATTTATTTATTTTTGTAATTGTAGAATTAAATATCGACTGATGATGCAGTATCCTATGAAAGTCAACTTCTGGTATTAATTTTTTAGGTTTTTCTGTTACTGTGTTTGATGGTTAATTTGTTGTTTGAGGCTAATTGGCACAGTAGTCAGTATGTTGATGAATTATTTGAATTGTCACAAAGATATGTATATATAGTATACAGGTGTCCAGAAAGTCTGGGCAACTGTTTAATTATAGAAAACTGAGTTTGATTCTACATTACCAGAATAAATGTAGAAAATAAGTGTATCAAAGAAACTACTGTGTGTTGTATTAATACATTTTTTTTTTGCTGAGTTGACCAAGTAAGAAATTTATTAAATGACACTTTTCCTGATCATGTTCCAATTGCAAAATCAACTATGTACAAAATAGTACAAAGATTTGAGGAATGTGGAATTATATATATTTTTTACAAATGTGGCAGACTTTATGTGAAGATCGTAAAACTAGATGTCATGTTAAAGGTAACAGAAAATTTTCACATTTCAATTTGGGTTAATAGTAGATATCTTGATATAAACATCCATCCATGAAGTCTTGAGTGAAAACTATATAAAGCCTTAAAAATTCAGCTGCTTCAAGAATTATTGGAGGTTGATTTTGATTGGCATGTTGAATTTTGTGAAATTACGATGAACAGGATTATTGAGAATCCAGACTTCATAACAATTGTTGTCTTTTCAGATGAGGGTACTTTTATGTTGAATGGAAATGTCTAGACATGATTGTGTTGTTGGAGTTATGAGAATACACACTGGTTAGAAGCACACACCCAGCAATCTTAGAAGATTAATGTTTGAACTGGCATTGTATCAGATACATTAATTGGGCCATTTGTAATGGAAGGAAATTTGTATAAAGGTATGCTTTGAAATCAAATTATTCCTGCTATTGAAAATGAATTTTGACAAAATGTTAAATTCATGGTTTCACCAAGATGGACCTCCTGCCCACTATTCTCTTCAAATTCACGCTTTCTTAAATGATATTTTCCCAATAAGATGGATCAGTAAGAGAGGACAAATTGATTGGCCTCCAAGATCACCAGATTTAAGTCCATTAGACTACTTCTGTGGAAATTTAAAAGACAAAGTTTATTGGAGAATCTAGAAGAACTAAGACAAAAGAATTCTAATTGAAGTTACTGAAATCTCAAAGAAATTAATTCAAAATCCTGTATGTAATTTTTACATGTGTATAGGATTTTGTCAACAATTAGGAGGCCACTTTGAACATCTGTTGTGATTTTAGCACACATTTGGAATGTTTTTATTATGGTATTCGTTTTCTTCAAAAAATACTTTTTGTAAATAAATAAATGCAATGAATCGGCTGTTTTTAATATTGTTAGATTTTTGTTGTGAATATCATAATGACAAATCTTTAATAATTAAGAAATGAGAAGAGTTTTTGGAAAACGATTTGCAGAATCATTTCTGGTGTGAAATTGCATTGTCACATGATGTGTAATTATCCCCCCTTTTTACTAAAAATATTTATCTCAAATAGTGGTTGGGGGATGGTGATTTTATCCTAATCTGGACACTTTAACAGTCAATATCTTAAACACATGAAGCTATGGATGCGCAGGGTTTTCACTAAAGTTTTTCCTGTTTAAATCTTCATTGAAATCATATGTAATATAACCATCATGCCATTAAAATGACAGATCCAAGATGGCAACTATAATCTCAAACACAACTCAGAACTTTTTTGATAATCAGTTACATTTATTCTGGTAATGTTGTCATACTCAATTTTCTATAATTAAGTCATTTCTGGACACCTGTATATAGTATATTATTTAATGAGAGTATAATTTTATTTGAAAAATATCATTACAAGCAGGAAATCATTAAAGCATGTAACTTATTAATTTACTGTCTCTTGTGTATACATTTTTATGTAAACGTTGTATGCATTACATTTTATTATAGTGGTAATAGTAAATGAATTTCAACTAGTGTAAGGAGTAAACAGTATTCACAAATTAAGAGATTTTATTGATCTGTAGGTATTTTTTTCTCTTAAAAATGTTAATTAAGACGTAAGTTATTGCTTTAAATATTTAATTATTATTTTATTAAAGATTACAACCATTGCATCAAATAATTATTACATATTAATGCTCATACTATTTTTATACCACCAGATATAGTTCATAACAAGTAAGAATACTCATCTATTTGTCTCAAGTACTTTCAAGGCAACAGCTTCCATCATCAGCAAACTTATTATAAAATATTACTTTTAAAAATAAATATATTGTCAGAATATATAATGTCAGCTCAGCATGTGTATACTGTTATGTTCAAAAACATCCAATATCCACTGTGGTACAATACAGGTTGTTTTTAAATATGATCTAAGAATCAAGAAGCACCTCTCCATTGATTTCTGTATTTGACATTCATTTATTGATACCAATTTATATATATTCAACTGTAACCTTTTGTCATTTTCCAGGAACATTATTCTAGAAGATCTGCTGAGGAAATGCCAAAATTACCAGCAGTGATCAGTCAAAAATTGTGTATTGTTTTAGAGGATATGTACCACCTTCATAGCATACGCAGTAATAATTTTGAAGATAGAAAAAATATTTGCGCTTACATCAACAGTATAGTTTTTATTAAAATGCAAGGTAGTGATTTTATATATAATAGGTATTATTGTAGTTATGAGTAGTGATTCTTTATGATTTTGTTTTAATTATTTACAATTTAACTAAATCACAACATCCATCACTATATACCTTAAAAATTACTGATCTGGATGAATAAGTTAAAAAATAGGTTCTATAAATTTATTTAAATTTTCATCTACTTTGATATAACATTCCGATCAAGAAAACTATGGAAATTTTCAAAGATGATTTGATTCCCAATTTATTGGTTTATCTAAAATCCTAGAGTTCATGAAACTAATTCTATCCACTGCTTGATATTTAAATATCTTCTCAAAATTAGTGTAGAGGCAAGAACAAAAAATGAATTCCATTATTTATTTGATTAGGATGTATAGATTTGTTTTCCTGTCTGTGAAACTTATATTTTAGAATATGACTAAAATAATGATTAATTCCAAAATTTAGGAATTAGCATTGCCAAGCAGTTAAATAAAATTCATTTTATCACTGAAGATATTTATTTATTTACAGTTATTGAAAATTTGCATTTAACAGGATTTGTGTTAGATTTATCAGCTTTCAGTTTTTCCAGTATTGTAGAGGATTATCCATTAATGTAGGGTTCAGTTAATGACAGGATACTCTTATGAAAGTTGAATGATGTTAATAAAACTAATATCACTTAGTTACAGGAATTTTATAATAGATCATCTGCTAACCTTTTGTACAGTTAGCAAATCATTTTTACAATAGTGATTTATTTTAAAAATATTAAGATGATAAAAAACAAAATGTATTAATGAATTAGAGATAGGAAATTCCTCATTAGTTCAAATTCATGGACAATCTTAATTAAATTAGATTTTTTAGATACTATTTGCAACTTCCTTGTTAAGTTAATAGATAATCTTACCTACAAATTTGTATAATATTCTGGTGTTTAAGAAATTAAATATAAGGCTAAACTATAGCTAAAACACATGATATAACATAAAATAAATATAATTCATACACAATCAGAATTATCTTGGAAGTTTCAAAATAAAATTTGCTAACCGAATGAAGAAGGAAATGAGTAAATCTTTACAAAATTAAATTTAGAAGAAAAAAAGAACAATAGATAATATATTGTATTGATCACATAAACAGTTAAATAGTTAAAAAATGGGAAATTACTGAATAGTTAAAATGAAATTATAAACCATTGTTATTTAAGATTTCATGATGTCACCTACTAAATTCCATATTCAGTTAGCAGATGAATGAAGTTTTCAACATGAGATTATTTGTAAAAATATGAAAACTATAAGATTTATTGTACTGAGTAATTACGATTTAAAAAAAGTAAATTCTTGGGCTGTTACAATTCATATGTAACCTTAGTTATTTGAGATATGAATTACTATCTCCCGACTTCCTTCTCCAGTTAACAGATTATATTTTTTACACTAAATGTTTCAAATCATTCTACATTTAAAAAATTAATTGTATGATTCAATTACAGTTAAAAAACTGAAAATTCCTTGATAGTTAAAATTCAGACAAAGTTAATTACTGAAGAATTCTGGTTACCATCTTGCTATTTTTCTTGTTAAGTTAGCTATTGACATGGCTTTATTTATAAAATTTGAGTACATAAAAAATTGTAATATACTTATGAATTATGGTTAAAAAATAGTAAATTCCTTAATAGTTATAATTCATACTACCTATAAACTTATAAAGTTTGAAAGTACCATTTGTTAAATTCCTTACCCATTTAATAGATATTTTAAAAATGAGATTATTTCTAAATCATTTGGGCAGTAACCATAAAGGAATGATTTTTTTTTTTTTTTTTTTTTTACTGGAATCACTGTTAGGTTATATCGTCAGAGGATGAGATAAACGAATTGTAGCGTGTGTGAAAAATGCCATGTCTGACCGGGATTCAAACCCGGGACCTCCGGATGAAAAGCCGAGACGCTACCTCTCGGCTACAGAGGCTGGCCTAAATAAAGGAATGATGTCTATTAATTTATGGTTAAAAATGAATAATTCTTTGGTAGTTAAAATTCCTGTACAAACTATTTAATTGCATAAGTTTCAGGCTGCTACAGGGTAGGATCAAAAAGTAGTAGGACTGAATTTGTATAGCGCAAATGGAGCAGTGGAGGGGGGTCGGACCACTTGAGTGTGGTAGTGGGGAGCCTTCCGAAGAGACCAATATTTTTTCCAGTCGCCTGACTGGAGATCCTCGTAATGACTAAGACTACAGAGATCCTCGTAATGACTAAGGATGCTTACAGGGATGCTGCCATAAGCCGCTCAACAGTGTTTGAGTGACATAAGCTGTTCCAGGAGGGGTGGGAGCTCATCAAAGACAACCAGTGCGCCGGTTGCCCATCAACTTCAAGGATTGATGAAAATGTGGCCAAAGTGAAGTTACTTCTGGACTCTGACCGGCGCACAAACATTTGTCTGATTGTTGATAATTAGGGATTTTGTACGGCAGCATCCAAAAAATTATTACAGAGGATTTGGCCATGCGAAAGGTGTGCGCCAAGTTTGTGCCAAGAATCCTAAGTGATCAACAAAAAGTAAATCTTGTGCAAATTTCACAGGAAATTCGGAACTGTGTCCAAGAAAACCCAAATTTCCTTGACAATGTGATTACTGGTGACAAAATGTGGTGTTTTGAGTATGACCTGGAGACCAAACACCAGAGCGCAGAGTGGCACACCAACAAGTCCGAAGAAAGCCAGAATGAGCAAGTCAAGGGTCAAATCCATGCTCATCTGCTTTTTTGACCATTGTGGTGTGGTTCAAAGGGAGTTCGTACTCCCTGGACAGACTGTGAATGTCAGTTTTTACATGAATGTGTTTGACAGGTTGCGCAAACATGTCCTCTGCATGCAGCCAGACATCGCCATTTCTTTGAAGCTTCACCACGACAACACGGAGCTGATGCTAAGGGAGTTTCTGGCCAAGCACAGGGTTGCCATGTTGCCTCACCCCCTCTACAGTCCAGATCTGGCACTGCCGGACTTCTTCCTCTTTCTTCGGCTCAAGCGGGACCTCAAGGGAAACTGATACAGCTCCGTAGAAGACGTCCAAGGGGCCGTGACAGCATCTCTGAAGGGCATCCTGGAAAGCGAGTTCCAGAAGGCGTACGCACAGTGGGAATCGCGTTATACGCATTGTGTCAAAGCACAAGGGTGCTATTTCGAGGACTACTAAGGATTTGTACCGATTAGTTCAATAAAATCATTTAAATTAATTCAGTCTTACTACTTTTTGATCCTATCCTGTACATGCTAACTTCCATAGTCTAAGTTCAGATGATAGCATTATTTGCAAAAATGAATTTTGGTTAAATAAATAATATCACCATAAAATTACAGTTAAAAACAGCAGATTATGCATCATCAACTGCTAAGTGAATGTATGTGATAACACTCCCATGTTGGTTAGTAAGTGGGGAAAACATGTAAATTTTTAGAATTATCTTTTATTATTGATAATCCCAGCTTATTAATTTTACAAAAATTCTTTTTATATTGGTCTGTTATTTTTTCAATTAATATTTTATCAAAAGAGAAAATATAAATACCTGCAAGTGTATAAACTTCAGATAAATGGATAATGGAATTATTGTCAGATTATCCACACACACACACACACACACATCCCCAATTAATTCATTTATACCATTTGCAGTTTTTATATTTTTCCCAGCAGTCGTAGAAATAAATCATGTTTTTAATAAATAATTTTAACAGTGCAATAAATTAGTCTTTTTGTTTGTTGTGTTTGGAATACTATAAATAACACATCCTATTTGTTATGTACATTTAAAATTAGAAAAATCCTGTATTTTATTTTGAACAATTTCATATGTTAAAAAATTTATGTATTCATTATGTAACTTGACGAAAGAGTTTGAATGATGGTTCTTGTTATTTTGCCACACATACAGCAAAGACTAGAGACAACCATAGGACCTTTCATTACATGTTTCCTGTTGCTGATGATTTTATCCTGTATAGCAGGTACATAGCTCTTGGTCTCAGCAAACAGCCTGCACCTTCTAGCCATTGAAAAAAATCATCATCCATGAACCATGCAATGAATCTACTGCAGTGCTCTTTTTCTCTAGCCATCCAATTTCTCATCAACTGTGAGGGCCTTGGCCAAGGGCTGGAAATCGTCCTCATTTAGCTGCAATGGAGTTAAGTGAATATCACTAACTACACCTTCTTGTGGAGTAAGCTAAGGACAACACTCCTTTCTCTAAAGAAATCCCTGAGATTCTGGAGCTGTTTAGCATTAGCGTAAGAAAACCAATGAACTCTTTACCACATTTCTTCCTGGATCATTGAAACTGATTAATCTGGCATTAGATGGTGCACAAGGAACTTCATAAACATCATCTGCATGATATAGTGTAGGCCTTCAAGATTCGTTTTTATCTACTTTACAAAACCATAACTATACATAACAAGTAGAACTGCAAATGTATTTATTGCATCTTCGTTACATTGACATGGCATTTGTCCAAACCAAAGCTTGTGTGTATCTACATTGAACCATACAACCAAATTAACAAGCTTCTTTAAATCTCCATCAGTGTCAAAAATAAGTTTAATGTTATCCAAATACATGAGATCATTGTAATTGACGTAATTGGAAACCCTTATTAACAGATCTCAACATTGTGAATAATGAGTTTAGTGCCAAGCAAAACCAAAGGGAAAATAAGGCATCATCTTGAAAAATCCCTCAGCACGTTTACGTCTCCAATATTGGTTGGAGCATTATTCAGGCTGCACAGCTGAAAACATGTTTGTCATTTCTCCCTACCCTCCTACCCAAAGACGTATGATGACAGGAACAGCCTTGTACACTTGTAGCACCTTCAAAAGCCAGGAGTTTAAGACTGAGTCTCAAGCATTCCAGTAATCAACAAATGCTATATACAGGCCAATTTTGCTCTCTGCCACAACACTTTTCAACCTTCCTTTTTATCTGCAGCCTTTTTGTACCTCCACTATTATCTAGTGCCTTTACAGATGTTCATTAACCTTGGCCTGCAGGATGGATATTAGATTGTATATTATAAATAGTACCAAGGCAGGTAATAGGCCTTTATCTTGATGAGTTATCCAGTGCAGGAAAAATCTTTGGGATCAAATAAGTACCCTTTTGCAAAAATCTCTGACATTAGAATTGCCTCCAAAAAATATCTATTTGTAAAACTTGGCAAGTCAAAGGGCGGTATTAATCTTCATCATCCATTCAAACCTCTTCCAACCACACTCTGCAGGGATGGTCACCTGACAGTCACAAGCAATAATCCATTTAAAGGCAAAAATTATCCAAGTAGCAACTCATCAGTCTACTGTGAGAGGGTACAGCTGTTCCCATCCTCAGAAGAAGGAATCCGCCGTGTTTATGCACTGGTATTGATAACTGATACAACATTTGAAGCCTTAATGCATGTTATTTGAACAAAGGATTCACCATTGACAAACTGCTGGCACACCTACTGGCATGTACCTGCTTCGTGACCATAAACAAAAGTATAACGGCTTTCAAATTAGAAAGAAATTGTGGACACCAGAAACCTGGGATGCCTTATCCAGGCACAGAACCAACTTGCTCAGCCCATTTGGGTCACCAGTCTCAACAAATTCACTCACCTGATTATAAGACCACCCCTGAGGATTATCGTTATTGTTACTATAATCAGCAATCTTTAAACTCATTGCGTAAAACATAATGTACTTTTAACTCTGTCAAATCACATAATTACATTGGAAGCATAAAATGAACTGATTAAAACCACATCTTTTTTCCTTTAGTTTTTTTTTACCTCCGGAACCATCGTTAGGTTATATCTTCAGAGGATGAGATGACTGAATTGTAGCGTGTGTGAAAAATGCCATGCCTGACCGGGATTCGAACCCGGGACCTTTGGATGAAAGGCTGAGACGCTACCACTCGGCTACGGAGGCCGGCTTTTCCTTTAGCTGTCAAATTGCAGGTTATCTAATGTAAATCTTTGTAAAAATTAAATCTTTTCTAAAGAAAGTATCTGAATTCTTGGAAAGCCTAAAGATTCTTAAATGAGAGGATTACCATTCACCCATAATGCCAAAGATAACGTTTAGACAATAGATGAAATCTTTACTGTATCTAATAAAATGTATGACTTCGGATGATACCTGTTCAGAAAACATTTTCAACTTTTATTTGATAATAACTGTTATACTCTGCTATATCATTATAATAATACCATACTTTCTTATCCTAAAGAATTTTTTTTTCAGTTTAACAAATTACTATCAATTAAAAAAGGATTTTATGTTAAAGGTAGTCCAATGTACTACTTGCATATGATTAAATAGTTAACCCAGAGTCTCAGAGTGATGCAAGTTCAATTTTGTACCGATAGCTTAACCCTTTTAAAACCAGTTTTTTTTTTTTCATAAAAAAACTTTTCAATTAAGAGATTTTACAAACTACCTTGTCAAAGTGTTTTTTGCTATAAAAAAAAGTGAAACTTAATTTAGTATTTTTTGTAACTATATTGAAATAATTTTTTAGCCTAGAAATATGAGACAAAAAATTGTTTTTCACCCTAAACAGGGGCCATAGAAAATTTCATTAGAAGTGTGGGGTGGGGGAGTAGTATTAGCTGACACATTTTTATTGGAAACTACATGCAATTTTGTGATTTCATTCACACTTGCACATATACAGGTGATTCGGGAAAATGGGAAATTTTTTAAATTAATCATTATAAAAAAATTTATTAAATTTATTTTTAACATTTTAATTAAAAAAAAGCAAGTCATTTATATGAATACACAAAATTTATTTTTTGAAGATCACATTTTGCAGATGTGCTGTGCATGGGCATTCCTGAAGTCTCAGTGAAATTCTGCAGGTTTGATGCAACATTTCAATAGGAATTTCAGCAGTTATTGTAATGATCTTGGTTTTTAGTTCTTTGATCAGGTCAACTACTATACACTTCGCTTTTATGGTTACCTCATAAGAAGAAATTTCACACTGACAAATTAGGAGACCTGGAATGCCAGGAATGTCACAATTTCTCAAAATTATACAGTTGCCAAACAACTAGTGCACAACAATCATTGATATTCATACTGTGTGTGATGTTCATCCATCTTGTTGAAACTAAGCATTGTCTATAATTTGTGGAAATGTCTGTAGTTTTTCACAACAAAGCTTTTTAGCATGCTAACTTATCAATCTGATGTGACTGTAATATGAATCTATTATAGTTTTCAAAAAGATAAAGGCCTATTATGCCAACATAGCACACCACACAGTAACCTGGTTGCTGTGTAACAGGCACTGGTGTAGATCTGTAGGATTTTGTTGTGCTTAAAAGTAAAAATTTTGTTTAATAACAAATCCATTACAGTATAAATGGACTGCATCCATATTTACAGTTTGTTAACAAAGTCATTGTCCTTATTTATCTTTACAACTATATGTTCATAAATTTGATAGCACATTATGTGATTGTTTGGTTTTAGATCCTTTAGATCTGCAACTTGTACAGATTGTAAAGTAAGTCCTGTAAGAAAGTATTCTTTAAAAACTTAATTATTAATCTGTAAAGATACTGCTTGATGATTATGAATTGAATGGTGTGGGCTTCTTATGATAGCAGCTCGAACAGTTTTGATGTTTGGTGTAGGAACAGTCAGCACACTGCCTGGAGATTTCTTTTTTCTTACTGAACTTTTTTCCTCAAAATTATATTTGCTATGTGTTAACTGCATTTACTTTTGGTAAAAGATTATGACATCCTAAATTAAATTGCGGTGAAATTCTCTACGCGCAGTCTCCACACTGTTATTGTATTTGTAAAAAGCTTTGATGGCAGAAACTCATTATGCACCACTTCAAGCATCCATAATAACTAAATGGCAAGAGATGTGAACTGTGAATTATTCAGTGCTGACAACCACCTAGAGCTTCCAACATAGATTTCCCATTTCCCTTAATCATTCTGTATATACATATATAAAACAGTATTATTATTGTTTTAAAACTTTATTACAGTGACCCAAAAAATGCACTATGAATAAAAACTATCTTGAAGTAGGTTATAATTATGAAATATAGGTCTAAAATCAAGAAAAACAACTAAATTCTAACCAAATGTAGTAACTTGCTAGAATGTAACTAACTTACATACACTGAAATAATTTTATTTTTTTAATTTGTAAGAAACTTTTAATTTTTATATTGTAAGAAAATAAACAAAAATTAGTCAAACATTGACATACATAACTCAGGTTATGCACACTGTTAGGAAACACATGCTGAAACGGCTGTTAAAGCAAATTAACGTGCGTAGTGTAACACTGCACAAATATTACACAGAAACTTTGTTAATCTAATTAAAAATTTCTTTAGGGCATTATTTTAAACATTTTAATATTTCTGATCATTTTGATGGTGATAATGTGTATTAAATAAATGAGTATTTAGGAATAACAATATTGCATGATTGATGATGAAAATCTAATATCAGATCATGGTATTATTGAAAAAAAATATCAAGTGAGTTTCATATATATATATATATAAAGATCCTAATTTAAAATGGGGTTAAAAATAATTGCTTAGTTTACCTTGGAAGAGCATAT
>JAAAKQ030199821.1:1676-11866 GCA_010016005.3 Zanna intricata
TAAAAACCACTGTCAAATTTCATAGTTTAAATTTATTATTTCTGTCGGTAGTCCCAGTGACTGCGCGATTTTTTTTTTTTTTTTAATTTTCAATCGCGGGAAAGTTTTCATGTTTCAAGATGGCGCACTTGAGAAGAAATAATAAATAATATTTTTTCTTAATGACGATTATATAGAATAAATTTCGCTATAAACATCACTGAGGTAGTTTAGCTGATTGGTTAAAGGCGTCAGTAAGTCGGTCCGCGTTCTGTCGTGACTCGTTCTGAATAGTCTGACCAATTGAAAAAATGTCCTTTTTTTTTGTTTTAATTATTTTATTTATTAAATTAATTACGTAATTAAATTTTATTTATTTATTATTTTATTTACACTTACTTTATTCGCTTTAAATATTATTTTATTTATTTATTAAATTCTACCGCTCACCTCTGATGTCACAGCGTTACAGCTCCGGTCGTAACGCGAAACCAATGGTATTTACCCATGCAAAAAGTGCTATAAATAAAGCACCTAAAGAAGTAGGCACTTTAAAAAAATTAAATAATTCATACCGTTGAGAATTTTATAGAGGAAAAACAGTCAAACATTTGAAATAGAATATTTAGATTTTTCTTGCAAATTCTACATATTCTTCTAAGGAAAAAAGCAGATAATAAAAATTTTTATTATAAAAATCTAATTAAATCTGAATAAAAAATAAAAGTTGTGGCACCTTACTAGAAAGTATTGGGGTTAAAAGCATATTTTTTTTTAAATTCTAGAACTTGAAATATTGTGTGTTAATATATTTACAAGCTAACGAACATTTCTTTTAAATTGTGTTTATTATCATTTTTAAATATTCCTCTTTTGGTGTTGTAATACACTGATATTAAAAAAAATATATCTGTAGTTATTTTAATTGGTAAATTTGATGAGCAGAATGACAGTATTAATATTCCACAATTTATTTTCTTATATTCACCTCCTTTTTTTAGTTTTTCTTTGTAGTTTATTTTGATACAACTACTTTGAAAGGTAATTCTTACCATGACCATGAAAATCTAGATTCTTAGCGTATATTAAACCTATGACCTTCAATGGATCATTCGGTATTGCTAGTGACAGATCGACTAAAGTGGTCAACACTATTTAGTATGCTCAGTTTAACTATCCTTCACCTCTCTTTAGTCGATCAAAATGTTGGGTTTGATACTAGAGAAAGATGTCTAGAACTCATGAATATAAAGGTCCTTGTTCTATATTTTAATGAGTATCAATACAAGAATGCAAAGGCAAAACTAAGTGATGTTAGCATGTTAAGTAATCAATTTTGTTACTTCTTATAATATGCACAAATGTACTGGGAAAATCAAAACGTACTACTTTTTAATTTATAATAAATTAATGTTACTTTTACTATTACTAGCTTAGTTAAATGCAGTAACATTATTTCATTAAAAGTATTTAGTAGAAATAATGTAGATGAACCACTGAATATAAAAATAGGAACAGAAAAGATTACTGAGGTAGAAGAATTTTGTTATTTGGGAAGTATAATTACTAAAGATGGATGAAGCAGGAGTGACATAAAATGCTGAATAGCACAGGGGAAATGAGCTTTCAGTCAGAAATATAAATATCTGCTTACATAAAAAATTAATTTAAACGTCATGAAAAAATTTCTGAAAGCATATGTTTAGAGCGTAGCTTTATATCGAAGTGAAACTTGGACAATCAGAGTACCTGAGAAAAGAGAAAAGATTAGAAGCTTTTGAAATGTAGTGTTGCAGGAGAGTTTTAAAACCAGATGGGTGGATAAAGTGATAAATTAAGGGGTCTTGTGGCAAATCGATGAAAAAACAAGCATTTGGAAAGATGTAGTTAAAAGAAGAGACAGACTTATAGACCACATATTAAGACATCCTGGAATAGTTGCTTTGATATTGGAAGGACAAGTAGATGGGAAAAATTGTGCAGGCAGGCAACATTTGGAATATGTAAAACAAATTGTTAGGGATTTAGGATGTAGAAGGTATACCGAAATTAAGCGACTGACACTAGATGGGAATCTTGGAGAACTGCATCAAACCAGTCAAGTGACTGAAGACAAAAAAAGAAAATAAAAGTATTATACATCTACTAATATATAAAAATAGTCTTTTGATTTTGGTTATGTAGAATTTCTGGTTGACTTAGCTAGTGGAGTTAAGTAGTGCGAGCATCTCTGTATTTCATTTAAAAGGTTCTGGGCAAAAATCCTGGTCAGGCTCATCATTTTTCATATGCTATAAAAGAATTTTTGGTTACTAATAGGATAGTTAACCTACAATTATTAGTTAAAACAAAATCTGTTACCTAGAATCTAGATCAAAATGCTTGTAGACATTATGTGGTAGAAAATATAAAAAAAGCACACAACAAAGTGGTGAATTATTCATTACCGAAGCTTACAAAGAAACTTGTATGTGAGAATATGGAAATATAATTTTGTAATGTATGAAAAATGCCATGCCTGTTGCCAAGCTGCTACTTCTCCACCATAGAGTTCAGCAATTATTTTAATAATATTAAATTAATTAAAGAAAATAAAGCATGATATTTGTTAATTTAAGTAGAATCTGTTTGAAATAAAAGTTTGTAGATTAATAAATATTGACTTAAATAAATTTTTTTTTTTTTCAACAACTATGAAGATAATAAACCATAATTTCCCAAATCTCTTTATAGCAATTAAAAGTAATTGTCCTGCTAGTGATTTCAATCATTATGCCAATTTTTTTTTTAGTTTAAATCCCCATTAATGAAAACAGTGATATTATTATTTATAGTATCTCTCTTTTTTTCTGTTTAGCCTCCAGATAAGGTATTACTTCAGAGGATGAATGAGGATGATATGTATGAATGTGAATAAAGTGTAGTCTTGTACAACCTCAGGTCGACCTCTCCCGAGAAGTGTGGTTAATTGAAACCCAACCACCAAAAAATGTCGGTATCAACGATCTAGTATTCAAATCCGTTTTAAAAGTAACTACCTTTGCTTTTAACCGATTTTAAAAAATACAATGTAATTTGTTCAAAACAGAACGCTTAATATTTTAACTAATAACATCAATTTCGGATGAAACTAATAATTACAGAGATAACAGATTGAGAAATAAACGTGGCTTCCATTTTTTAATTTACGGAGGTATTTAACTTCTGATTTTTTTGCTAGTTTGAAAAATTTATTACCAAGACGCTTACCAAATATTAACATGATTTATCTATCCGAACATGAAATATAAATTTTTAAATAAAAATAACAAAATGGTGAAAAGGCAGAGAACAAAGGAGAAATTGCTATTTTCCTAAGGATATTTTTGTTTAGTTTTACAAGTAGAATCTGAAAAAGTATAGACTGCCTATTTTTTTTTAAACACTCTGTATATATAAATTTATACAGAATATACTTGATGTATATATAAATTACATTCATTTTCTTTGAAACTGTTTTATTTTTAAGAAACGATTATTTAAAATTAAGTTATAATAATAGTTTAAAATTACTTTTTATATGCTCATGTTATGTAATGGGCTGTTCACCTTTAACATAATTTAATATAAAAACCCCTGTCAAATTTCATACTTTTAAGTTGTCACTTCTGTCGGCAGTGCCAATGACTGCCCGATTTTTTTTTAATTGTTATTTTCTATTTTTTTTTTAATTTTCAATCGCGGGAATGAGTTTTCATGTTGAAAGATGGCACACGTGAGAAGGGATAATAAAAAATATTTATTCTTAATGACGACTTATATAGAATAAATTTCGCAATTAGCAACAAGAAGGTAGTTTAGTCGATTGGGTACAGGCGTCAGTTGGTCGTGACTCGATTCGAATATAGTTTGACCAGTTGGTAAAAATCTCCTTTTTTTGTTTGAATTATGTAATTAAATTTTATTTATTTATAAAATTAATTAATATTGACTTAAATAAAATTTTAATTTTTTTTTCAACAAATATGTAGTTAATAAACCATAATTTCCCAAATCTCTTTATAATAATTAAAGTAATTCTCCTGCTAGTGATTTCAATCATTATGCCAATTTTTTTTTAGTTTAAATCCTCATTAATGAAAACAGTGTTATTATTATTTATAGTATCAATCTCTTTTTCTGTTTAGCCTCCGGAACTACCGTAAGGTATTACTTCAGAGGATGAATTAAGGTGATATGTATGAATGTGAATGATGTGTAGTCTTGTGCAATCTCAGGTCGACCACTCCTAAGAAGTGTATTAATTGAAACCCAACCACCAAAGAACACCAGTATCCACGATCTACTATTCAAATCTGCTATAAAAGTACCTTTACTAGGATTTGAACCTTAGAACTCTCGACTCCGAAATCAGCTATTACTTATGGTATGGAATTTCTTTGTGGCTTATTAAGGAAATTTCTTATTAGGGATGATCGATTTGATTTCCTCTCCAACAATATAAAACTATACTCTTTTAATTTTAAGTGTCTTAATAAAATTCTGTTATTATTTAAACATATATATTTTCTGCTAAAATTGTCATAATTTTTATATTGAGTGCAATTGATTATATTGAGTGCCTTTCTTAGTTTTGTCATAATTAAATCATATGTTAATGCATTTTGGATTTATATATATATGTAAAACTTATTCTGTTTGAATTTGTAAAAGAATCTAAGATAAATAATCATTAATCTATTTTTAATGATTTTCTAATCATTACTATTATCAGACCCTTCTATAAATTTTTTTTACTGTTTCTGTAAAAAGATCTACAAACGTTTGGTCTTTAAAATCTAACTCATTATTCTATTAACTTAAAACTATAAATTTATTTCAAGTGAAAAAAATGTCTTCTACAGCTTTTATATAAATGTTCATCTTTCCCAGCAAGAGATAATTTTAAAAGAGTTTGCAAAGTTGACAATATGTTCTGAAGTAATTTAAAAAAAAATATTTACAATTTGGTTTGATGTGTGATTACAAATGTTAAATTTCAAATTAATATTATCTCCAATTACCATGGTAAGAACGAAGCAAAGTATGATTTTCCATATTTCAAAGATCCAGTGTACATTTATTTCGCAGTCGAGAGTTATTTTTGTTATTTTTATATAATCTTGTTATATAAGTTATTTTTATATGAATTTGATATTTAATGAATTTAATATTATCTCCAATTACCATGGTAAGAACGAAGCAAAGTATGATTTTCCATATTTCAAAGATCCAGTGTACATTTATTTCGCAGTCGAGAGTTATTTTTGTTATTTTTATATAATCTTGTTATATAAGTTATTTTTATATGAATTTGAATACTAGATCTTGGATACCAGTGTTCTTTGGTGGATGGGTTACAATTAACTCAGAATGGTCAACCTGAGGCTGTACAAGACTACAATTCATTCATATTCGTACATATTATCCTCATTCATCCTTTGAAGTAATACCTTACGGTGGTTCCAGAAGCCAAAGAGATAAAGAAAATATATATTTTTAATCTCTTATGTTATTAATCAGCCCACTAAGCTGGTTTAATGTTTAACTTGTTGCAAATCAGTTGTTTAACAGCTGATCTTTGAATTCAGAGGTTCTGAAGTTCTAATTCTAGTAAAAGTTAGTTGCTTTTATTTGGATTTGAGTACTAGACAGTGGATACTGATGTAATTTGGTGGCAAAAATGGTTGGTCTTCTTCTTTTTCTGTTTCAGCCTCCATAACCACTGTAAGTTATTAATACAGAGGATGAATGAGGATGATATGTATGAATGTAAATGAATGTCTTGTACAGTCTCAGATTGACCATTCCTGAGAGTGTGGTTAATTGAAACCCTATCACCAAAGAACACCGGTATTCACAATCTAGTAATCAAATCCATTATCCTGCTTTTACTAGGATTTGAATCCTAGACTTTTTGACTTCAAAATCAACTGATTCACAATATCAAGTTCACCACTAGACCAATCCAGTAGGTCAGAAATGGTTGGCCTACCTATACAAGACTACACCATATTAACATGTTATACATATTATCCTCATCTTGTTGAGCCGTTAGGGAGTTGTTTGTTGTTCACTAGTTGAACAAATTATTATAATGTACACACTAAGAAAATAAATATTTTATTAACCAATATCTAAAATATTATTGTTTAGTAAAAGATTTTACTTAAAAATGTTTTTTTGAGAATTGTATTTACTGTTTACCATTATTAGTGGTAGATTCTTTATAGATTTCACTTAAAAACGTGTAATAAATAATAAAATAATTTGATGATAATTCTATTTAAAACAGTAAATTTGTGAAATGATTGAAAAAATCTTATAATTAAAATACTTTTATTATATCTTCCCTTGCAACCATGTTTACTGACTGTTTTGTTGTTTCCTCCCTTACCATTGAATCTGATGACAATGCTAAAGGTTATTTTAATTAGGTGGTCAAAAAGCATTTGGATTTAATATAATATTACATATGCAACTATTATGCTAAATGAACAGAAAGAGACTTAAATCAAATGCATTTCTTGATTATATTCTATATATTTGTCTGCCTAATAAAAAAAATCAACAACAGTAAAACATTTGTTATTTTTGTTGACTGCTAATAAAGTATGGGAACCCTTAAATAACTTTTCAATAGTCAAACATAGAAAAACAGTCCTACCTTGAAATGATCTAATCTTTTATAAAGAGAACATTCACATTCCCAATTCCCCATAGAAGGCAACTCAGAGGTTTTAAAATTATAATTGAGAAGGTAGTGAGAAAGTATTTTAAAAGTCATTGAAAAAATAAAAAGATTGACATAATGAACTTATAGTACTGGAGTGTAATTTAAGCTGGGAGACTTTAAAGTACACCCCAAATTGTGTCTCATAACAAAAAATAAATTGTTTTGTGTTAATATCATTTACTAACTTTTATATTTTTTATTATTACACAGTTGGTAGTTATTTATATGAGGTACTGTAGACCACTTTTGAAATGACCACCATTTTGATTAGGATTGATGTAGTTTGATACATTTTTACATTAAAATTTTGCCTTTTAATGCCCTTTAAAATGTTATGTCCAACTCTATACTTTATATTTTAAATCTTTGAGTACGCCCTACAGGGAATTAGAGTTATAGAGCTCTGATACTAAAACATTGTTTCAAGTCAGGGAGCACTTACTAGATTTTATTTTTCTAAGGTTGTCCCAGAAGTAATACACTCTGCACAAGTGCACAAAAACAAAATCACGAACCAATTTGTGGCAACTGGCAGTGTGAATCCTGAAGTGTCACAGAGTAGGCCTTGTAAGTAGTTTGGGGTTTATTAAATGCATAACTGTCCGAAGACGAGGAAGAAATAAACTTGGGTTCATAACTCGAGTAATGGAAGTCCATCAAAATCAAAACCATAAGAAGCAGTAGTTTGTCAATAATTTATCAGTTATTAGGAGACCTGTGTAGTGATGATGCTGTAAACTGAAGCACCATGCAGTGTCAGCATAAAAAGTTTAGAGAGGGCAAACGGAGTACAGAAGATAAGCTACGCTGTGGCTGACTGACTACCTACTGCTATAAACAAAAAGATCATCGACTCTTGTGCGATTTCTCATGTGAGAAATTGAAAATGAAACTACAAAAAAAAACTACAGCAAACCGCAGATTTACGGAACATTTGCACAAAAGTAAGGTTGCAACAAGATATGTACTGCACCAACTGAATGAGCAGTAAAAAGCAACACGATTCAAAATTGCATGTGAACTGCTTACATGTTATAAAAGGAAAGATAAACAGTTCCAGTTCTTGAATTGAAAAATTTCTCTTGATGAATCATGGGTATGTAACTTTGAACTTGAAGTTGAGTCACAAAGCATTATTTGGAAGAGTCAACACCAAAGAAATGTTGTCACATGGAATCAAAAATGAAGCAAATGACATTTTTTCTTACAATAAAGAGGATATTATTGTTCAGGACAGATTGTCAAATGTTGTAGGTGTGACTGTTATTTACTACAGAAATTTAATTCAAAGGGTTTTGCGATGGAATGATTGAAAACTACATCCAGAGATGGGTCGAATTTGCATGACAATGCTTGCCTGTATTTCAAGTTCTATCATTGATATTTTTATCGATAATGCTTGGAAAATGCTTTACTCTCTACTATACAACCCTGATTTGAGTCACTGGATTTCAATCTTTTTCCAAAGCTGGAAGAATCACTCCAAGGAATTCGTTTTAGTAATTAAGAATTATCAACTACTGAGACCCATGAAATTTTACACCTAAACAAAAATCATCTCCTGACAGAAATCCAAAAGCTTTCAGACAACAAGGGGCGGTCACCCCTTTACACATGGCAGGAAATTATATTGAAGGGTTGTAAACTTGATTTATATTATACAAAAAAATTTTCATTGAATTGTGATGAACTGTGAATTACTTTTGGGGCAACCCTTATGTGTTTAACTATTGAAAAGCTATTTAAAGGTTCTCATACATTATTAATACTATATGATTTGGTTCATTGGTTGTTTCAAAAGTTTATATTCTACAATAATTCCTATGATTGACTATCATGGTCAAAAAGATAGCAAATGATAATAATAATTAGTATTGTTGGTACCTAATATTAATAATGAATAAATAAACAAATAAATAATATTAAACATAAAATTTTACAATTGTTATAAATTATTAATTACTGTATTATGTTTCAGATTTATTATTTAACAAAAATGATAAACTTTTAATAATTTACTTTTTAGTTAAAAAAAGAAAAAAGTATAAAAAAATTACTTTAAAAATAGTAAATAAATATTTATTCTTTTCTTGATATAATTATAGTTTAAATATAAAAAGTGTAAAAGGAATTTTATTCATTTTATCTAAATATAACCTTCAATGTAGTATATGTACATCTACATATTATACAGTATAAATGTTTATTATTTCTTAGAAGAAGCATGGAAATGATAGCATGGATTTATACTTCAAAACCTTGTTCCTTGAATTGCTGCTTGTTATATTCATTTGATATTTATTGTTTGTTGTTTTCCTTGTGTAACCTTTTTTTTTTGGAGAAATTTGATTATGAGAATATTATTTCTTTTTAAGTACTCCAATTCAAAGAATTAATTGTTTAACAAGTAAAATTTCCTATATTAAACCATTTTATTTTCAATTCATATTAAATGTTTTGCATTATATTAACATTAACTGTTCAAAGTTGACCTCCAGATCCAGTTATAGCATTCTTGTCTTTCATTTAAAAGATTCTTTGTTTTAATTCTGGTCAGGTTTGATATTTTTCACATCGGTATCTCTTATCATAATCATTATAATCACAAAAAAAGTTGCCGGCTTCCATGGCATGAGTGGTAGCATCTTGGCCTTTCATTCGGAGGTCCTGGTCATTCATATCCTGGTCATGCGTGGCAATTTTCACACACGCTACAATTCATTCATCACATCCTCTGAAGATATAACTTAACAGTGGTTCTGGAGGTTAAATACAATAAAAGTATATTTGTAATTGGGCATCAGTAAGCAGTTTATTCAATGAATTAATAAAAACACATCCTGACCCTCATAGAGGAATACCCCTATGCCTTGTGATGATCCCGGTTACCATACCACTCCCTCTGTTCCTAGCCCTGATGGGCTTTACCGGAGGTAATCTTTTAGACCCTCTAAACTTGACATCATAAACTGTCATCAATTTGACCTGTAGAAATTCATAAAGTTGAACACCTAGTAGTATGAAGGTTTTATTTAATCCCTTGAAAGTCTTACAATATGGAATCTAAAAAAGCTAGAAATGGATTGCTTAAAATAAAATAGAAAATTTTTATTTAATAAAAATTAATCTTTTATTATTGAATAAATTCTAAATCGTTAAGATTCTTTTTCCTTTCCAAAATTAAATATAAAATTACTTGTTTGATTACATTTATATTTTTTAATTTTAATTTTTGAAGCCAAGTGCTCAACAAAATAAAACAGTAATCCAAAATATTTTTTGGTATAATTATTGGTACGGATTTGAATACTTGATCGTGGATACTGGTGTTCTTTGATGGTTGTGTTTCAATTAACCACACTTCTCAGGAGTGGTTGACCTTTTTTTTTTTTTTTTTTTTTTTTTTTTTGTTTAACCTCCGGAACCACAATTAAGTATATCTTCAGAGGGATGAGAT
>JAAAKQ030199832.1:0-11866 GCA_010016005.3 Zanna intricata
ACTTGGACGATCGGAGTACCTGAGAAGAAAAGATTAGAAGCTTTTGAAATGTAGTGTTACAGGAGAATGTTAAAAATTAAATGGTTGGATAAAGTGACAAATGAAGAGGTATTGCGGCAAATCGATGAAAAAGAAGCTTTTGGAAAAGTATGGTTAAAAAAGAAGAGACAGACTTATAGACCATATATTAAGGCATCCTGGAATAGTTTCTTTGATATTAGGACAGGCAGATGGGAAAAATTATGTAGTCAGCCAACGTTTGGAATTTGTAAAACAAATTGTTAGGGATTTAGGATGTAGGAGGTATACCGAAATGTAACCACTGGCACTAGATAGGGAATATTGAAGAGCTGCATCAAACCAGTCAAATGACTGAAAACAAAAAAAAAAAAAAAAATAAGTTAGTTTGTTGAATCGATCTTGGTCATCTATCCGTCACTATCTTGATCAAATTTTTCTATGTACGTATGTTTTTTCTTCAATAATTTAATGATTTTACTTTGCGGACTGTTATAGAATGTAATCAAATAAAAAGCTGACAACAAAGTTGTAATATTTTCTTGACATTGATTATTTATTCTTATAGAGAAAAAAAAGTTATAAGTGAAAATAAGCCCAAAAAATTATATTTTTAAATTTTTATCGTCTTCCCTACACACTTTTTTTTTGGATCGCTTGTACTACTTTAATGTCTAGGAAGACATTAAAAAGTATGTTATATACAAAAAGATATCGTTTCCCGATTTTTGGAGAAGTAAGAATTGTGGGATATTTAAAAAAAACTATCTACCGTACCTCCTGGATATATTGAACTTAAAATTTTCCCAACAAATTCATATACACTATTATCTGCAGAAAATTTCATCAGATCGGTTTACCCAGTCAAAAGTTATTAAGCTTCAAACATGCCAACATATGTACATTGAATTTTTTTTAGAGGGGGGGGTTCTTTTAGTATGTTTTTATGTCTATTCGTGCTTAATTATTATGTTTTTTTGACATGAACATAAAATAAAAAAATTACATTAAATTATAAATACATCGAGTTATGCACCAAAAAACCATACCCTTAAAAATAGTTGTTAAATTTTTTTTTGTTTAATTTATCAGTTTAACTTTTATTTTTTCCCAAAGTTAAGGCATTAAAAAGGGTTGATCATTTTTTTCAATCAATCACTGAATCAGATAAATTTTTTGTTTGATATCGTTAAAACATGATTTTTTTTTCTTCCTTTTGGTAACGGGCTGGGACTATAACTCAAGGTGCACTATTATGCTGTTTGATAATAGTTTTTAGACCGATTTACTTTTTCATTAATAGTATTCTCTTTGTATTATATTAACGTTACAAATTAATAAACGTATATTTATTTATATTTAATTTCTGGCGTAAAACTTTTATTACTCTGAAAATATTTGTTTCTTAGATGATAAAGATACAATTTTTTTTTAACAGGTCTACTATATATGAATAATGATTTTTACACAATTATAAGGTTTATGCGTTTTCTTTTGTTAGCCAGACTATAAATAAAGATTAATAATTATGGGGTGAAATCTATTGAATTTATATATACATATATGTATAATTATAAACTGTACAACGAAAATAATTTTTTATTCGTGTTAACTACAGATTATTAATTCCGTGAAGAGATAATTTTTTTTTTTAATTTAAAAATATATATATATATATCGATAAGATTAATTGTCACGGGTCAAAGATGATTTTTGTAGCATACATTATCATAATATCAGCTCTTTTTTTTAATAAACTTCTAAACGTCAAGAAGTTTTTCTACCGATGGATTATTTTTAATTGTAGTAAAATAACTAGGTATAAATAATTCATAATTAATTAACGGTAGTAATTTTACGCTTACTGAAATAAATAGTGTATATTTCTTTCTGTTTCATCCTAACGGTTTTAATCTAAATAAGGTTCATAATAATAGACTTTAAAGAAACAATCCGTAACGAACACCGGCCGATTACTGAGCCTTATAATGATTTGTCATTTTTCTCATTATTTCTTTTAAACAGTGTTTGTATGACGTTTAATTTGTTACACTTTTTAGATTAAATATTTTGTCTATAATTCATACATCGTATCTTATCAAATAAATTATAGATAAATTAAAGTAAAATAATATTGAATCGTAAAAAAAAAAATTAAGTAAATTTTGTTGATCTGTTAAAAAAAGTGCATTTCTTTTTAAAATACGTTTAAATGAAATGAACATTATATAATTTAATATACATAAATATCCTTTTTTTTTATCAAAATTTTTTTAAGCATCCGATGTTTTTATTTTTATATTAAAAAAAAATGTAATAAAACTTTCAGTTTATTTTAAATTTAGCTGTAGAAAACTTATATGAAATATTTGATGTCAGTTCTAAATCCAGAAATGAAATAACGTATATTTTTTACTTAAAAAGAGAAAAATTGCTTCTTTATTAGTGAAAATTGTTAACATTATTGTTATATTAATCTCAAATTTACTACGAATAGTGGTTGTAAAACGTATAATTAACTTTAAAATTGTTTATATGCATGTTATGATTCAAATGCGGCATGCGGATTATTAAATTTTATGATTATTCGAAAAAAAAATGCTTCCTCCCAATTCTTCTTTTCATCATTTTCAGCCGTCATTAAAAAAAAATTAATTATTTTATTTAAAAAAAGAATTTCTTTGTGAATTTGTAAACTTTCCTATAATTTGCGATGTCCGTTAGAAAACCAGATTCGCCTATTGTTATTCGTAAACATATGCAGGAGATATTCGCTTCAAAAGCTGTTGCCAACCTATCCGGCTTACGTGTACTCTCAAAAAAGTATTCTTGCCATATGATGTTCAACAAATAATCAACAAATAATAGTAGGAAAATATACAGCTATCAATAAGTAGAAATTTATTAATTTCTTAATCTTATCTACTGTTATTTGATTCGATTATTATGTTATACTTTCCAGTAAATATATATATATATATAAGTTTTAAATAATAAAACTATTGACTAAATTGATTTGATGTATTTTTACTAATATGAATGATAAAATTTGAGAAAATATTTTACATGGGTTTCGCGAGTGGTAAATTTCATTAATGATCTGCTGTATACAATTCAGGATTATTTTTGTGTATGTACTGTACGTATTACATAAGGTTATCTAATTAAATCTCTCTATGAATATATTTTATTTTAATTTCAACTTATTCTTACTCTTATTAAAATATTAAAAGTATATTTATAACGTTTTAAATGTTATATGTTTAATTAAATAATTAAAAGAAATTGAGATAAGGAGTAAATTTAGGATTTTAATTGAGTATAGTCACCCGGAGAGCGATGGATTTTCAAACTTTTTCAATCGGTTACTCTGAATTACACTCGCTTATTATAATTAAGTAAATAATTATTCGTATTCAGCTTTATTTTGTAGTTTTAATTAAAAATGAATGTGTGTTTAATAAAAGTATACGTGCGGAAAATGTTTTATTTTTGTTTAAATTATTCTACTCCCTTGTATAATCTTTATTAAATAAAATGTTATTATTAAAATGTTTATCTTTGCTTTTACATTTGTGTTTATATAGACCTACATTAGATTATCTGAAGCGAAGGTTAAACAATCGAGAATATATAATGCTTCGTATAATTTTAAAGTTACGTCGACTTTAAACTTATTTATAGCGAATGTTTAATTTTTCAAATTATATTCTACGCATTTTTATCGTCTGATTTTACTCACCAACTTTTAATATTATGAACACGGTGACAGTATGCATAAGTAACAGCAGTAGTTCCATTTTTCTCCTTAATTTTTTACGTCGTCTGAGATGGATCACTTCGGCGGACCACTCGCTCGACTTAAATCGATCTTACATCCATCGCGCGGCCTTACCAGCGACTGACTGACTGACTGACCGACTGACTTAACGCTTCTCGGTCGTCGTGATGAAACTAATACTCGCTTAGTCTACTTGTTTGTCTGCGTCATACTCACCGTTCTCCCACCATCGACCGGCACGGCTTCACTTGCCGATCATTATGCGGTAGTCAATTCCATCATCGCTAGATCCGGTGGGTTAATTATTTTAATAGTTCGATAATATTGCACCGTTCCGATGAGCAAGCGTTTATCTCATCCTTTTGCGGTTTATTTATTTATTATAATTAGCCGATATGATCGATTACTTTTTTCCCGTTTAGGTCTGTATAATCCTCCCCACCGTTAATAACTGTACCGCTATCTTATACATCCGTAATCTTCTAACAGTTTTCCCGGATCTTTTTCCAGAACGTACTTTTTTTAAATTAATTAATTACACGTTAAACCAGAAATTTGTTTATATTTAAGGTGTCAAGGATATTTTATCGATTGTTATTTTACTTTACATAGCGGGTAAATCAAGAAGGATATCGCTAGCGAGTACATCGCATTGAATTAATTGTATTTTATTACTTCTAAAATAAGCGTTATTATTATTTCTCACAGATTGTATTATAGATTCCATTATTTATTTTTATTGTTTCTCAAGAGACTCCCAAAATATAATCGAAGTAAAATAAAATGAAAGTAGGCCTTACATTGCTAATAAAACATTTACGGCCTTTAATTCTTCCCTTCCATTTTCGGATCGTTCTCAATAAAACACAGATTTAATAATTTAATCTTAAATGATTTAATGATTAAATTATTAATTTAATGATCTTGAATGATTTAATCTTTAAAACACAGATTTAATTTCATATTCCCTGATTCAGTAAAAAAAAAAAAAAAAAAAAAAAAAAAAATATTAGAAACTATTTTACTCTTCGGCACCCGCTTCTGGAAACCTGTGCGCCTCTTTTTGGTATTACATCTCACAGTTTAAATATCAATATCTTTTATGTATCAGTAATTGTTGTAAGCGACCTGGTTCTAGATATGTTTGCCGAAAATCGCTTAGCTATTCTCAAGAATAACAAGTTTTTGGACACGCTAATAAACAACGTGAGGACTTTTCCCGCCGCTTTTAATTTAACTTACCGAAATTCAGATGATGTTTAGGAAGTTGTACTCTCACTCTGTTCATCACAAGGACTGGTTAAGAAATAAACATTATTACTCTTTTAGAGATTAATTCTTACTTGTTTCATATGTATAATAAATATTTAAATAGTTAGTATAAAGCAATAAATTTATGTACTCCTTTCTGTGAGAAATATTATATATATATAAATTACATTTATACTAATTTTGGTATGGGAAATTATATAATTTCTTTCTGAAAAAGTGGATTTTTTTTATAAAATAGGAAATTAAAAAAAAAAGTGAGGGCGAATTTATAATTACTGAAAGAAAAAAACTAAAATGTGTTGTTTTTTATTCGTAAGTCATTTCATATGTTTAATTAATTCTGGGCTATGCTAGTTTTTGACCTCATTAAATTTGCTTTCTTCTATATAGTGTTCAAAAAATGATAAACCTTATGGGGAAAAAGACTAAGTTGCAATAGTTGTTGAAAGTGGTCTCCATTATGAAATTCACATAATTGAATACAACGTTGCACGACTTAAATACTTGTTGTAATGTTTGTTGAGGAATTGCAGTGACACTTCCTTTAATTTCGCTCTGCAATTTAATAATGTTGTGAGGATGAGGTTTTAAAGCAGTATTCTTAACGTATCCCTACAAGAAAACGTCAGGCGAAGATAAATCAGGAGTCCAAGGTGGTCAAAATCCTTTCAAAGTCACTTGTCCATGAAAACATTGATCCAAGAAAATCATTGTGTTGTTGACTGTATGAGCCATAGAATTGTCCATCTGAAACCATGTGTACTCTAACCAGTCTGCAGGTATAGCATTTACAAATTGTTGTATCATGTAGCAGTCACTATTCACTGTGCCATGAAAGAATGACATGAAGATTCACCTACATGACATTGCATACCAAACATCCACCGTTTTTTCATGCAGAGGAGAATCGTGCAGCTGATGTAGATTTATCATATACCAAATACGTGAATTCTGTGTATCCATGTATCCATCTAGGTGAAACCTGCCTCGTCAGACCGAAACCATTGATCGAATTCTTTCCCATCCGTGTGGGCACTACCTACAGAGAAACCAGACCGGCTAGGTAGGTGTTGCACAGACTTCTTGGGACTAACAGAATACGCAGCTTGATGTCGATCAACTTTTCTGGTGTTAGCACTTTTGGCTGCATCTGTCACATTCCCTGTCTCTTGGAACTTCCATACAGTCGCTTGATGGAGGACTTGTTTGGTGCATCGACACCATCATTTTCTGTGAAGGCATTCTGAGTATAGGCATAACTGTCATATCTAATTTATTGAGAGGATGAATATTTTCTGCTGCGTTGTGTAACCCATTTTTCCTTTTAAATTAAATTGGGCTCTTCATGGGGGGGAGTTTTGGGCTCGAGTCCGGGCTTCTTGTTACTTAACCTATTAATAGCGAATTCTTAATTTATCCTTAGAAAACCTTCTATCTTCACACATTATTTGGGCCAAAGGAGTCTCCTCATCCCTGGGGAAGAGTTTCTCTATTTGTGTATTTGCTTGCTCTAAAATTAAAAACAATTGTAGTGTAACAGTGGTCATGGTCTTCACGAATGTGCGCCCTACAGCTCACCCAGTCGATTTTTATCCTCTTTTCCACCAGTTTACACGCTGCACAGTATGTAGTGATTACCGTAATGTTTTGAGTTTCACCGTAGGCAGTCTCACAGATGATACACGGAACTTTTCCTGATCGCCAAGAACCCGTAACACAGTGTCATAAACTTCCTGTTCAAAGGTGTCAGCATCGACATCCTCTAAATTAACTGCTGGCCTTTTCCCGCCACGTGTTCTTAGGTCGGCTTGCAGCCCGATCCCTTCTTCTCTTAGAACCTGTGTAAAGTGCCTCGCACTCTGGGATCCTTTAATCCTAACATGTAATCGTTCTCCCGACCTGTACGTAGAGAAAGAACTTGCCCACCTCGTCTTTCGAAACCGAAGATTTCATCGTCTTTAGTAAATCTACGTATGATTTTCCTGGTTCCTTCACCACAACCGTACGACTTTCTTCGATGGGGGGAGGTTGGATTTCTTAATAAATATCGAGTCCGACCGACTCGATATCACAAAAACTCTGTGAGCTTACACAAAAACTGGCTTAACAGCTTTCTGCTACAACCGCCTGACCGCTTTAATTACCTGCCCTAATGTATTATGCACACTAAGTGTTGAATCATAGAAAACCTTGTAGTTTCGAAATTGAGGAGCCTCAGTAATTGAGTCCATAACAGTAGTCACATTTTGTATTATATCTCCCGGTTTATAATTAGTCCCGGACAGACCGTCAGCGTTCCTCCTGGATGATGCCAGATCAACAAACCTGCAACTATTACTTAACATCCTAGATTGCTGCTCAATCCTCAATTTGTCTAATACCGAAGAAGGCCATTGGCTCAAGAGCAGCTCAAACAATTCTTCGTTTGACAACTGTCCAAAAAGCAGGTCAGATATACCAGACTCGGCCAGCGGCAACGTCTGCGTAGCCTGAGTAATCGCTGATAACGGTGGCGACAACTTCAAGCGTGCTTTCATCCCTCTTTCTATGGAGACAAGTTCCTTCTTGTTGGTCAGTATGTATTTAGCTAATCCAGTCCCCGTATTTTGCCTTAATCACATTATTGAAAACGCCAGCTGATTAGCCAGGTCTTTGAAACTACCTGGTTCTGTGTCCTCATCCTCAGATATGTCTGGACGGACTTTCTTATTGCCCTTGATGACAGGGAGCTTCTTTTTTGATGCCTGCGATGTCCTGATTCACTCTTCTCAGCAGCATTACTTAACGTCAGGGATCTGACGCCACATAGTGATATTCTTAATCAGGACTCAATTCCTATTATTTTGTGACCTCACAAGCCTACCTTTGGGGATGGTTGGGGGGGGGGTAAGGAAAATGTATAATTCCAAAAAAAAACGAATACAATTTTTTATGAGGGTCTCGATAAAATTTTGGGGGCCTCGAAAATGTTTGAGGCTGAAACTAAAGTGAATTTTTTTTGGGGAGGCAAACTGTTAAGGAGACCCGGATAGATGTAGATCCGGGGGGGGGGAAGGGAAGGTAAAGTTTCCCCTAAGAAAACTAGCATAGGACTTAGAAAATAGTACTCCCAGTATAGTGAAATATTCTTCACCTTGTTTACTTGCTTAGATCTGGTGTCAGACCAGTATATGCCGGCACAAGGACTTAGAAAAAAATTCTATAACTAACAGTTATACAATGTATTTCTTATGGCAAAAAGCCAATAAGAAAATCTAAAATAAACTCACTATATCTGTGTCCAAAATCACAAAAAATTTACATAAATAACCACCAGTATTTCGCCAACAAGTACAGTCACACAGATCAGAAAAAAATACACTATAACCGTCCAAATCACAGTAGGAGCTGTTAACAAAGTATATTCCCTACTAAGAATTACACTGCAGATGAAAGATCGCAATAAAAAAAATGAATATGTTATCCAAAAGCCATAATTTTTTATACAAGTATCAATCAATATACCACAAGTTCCGTCCTACTAAACCACTAAAACTGGGAAAAAACCAACCAAAAACAAGTGGAAATGAGGAGCTCTACGAACACTTTCGTACCTTTTGAGATCGAAGGCTCAACTTTTTAAATTAAACCTGCAACAAAAGAAGCAAACATTCTTCCATAAGATTGCATCACTTTTTGAACTTTCAAAATAAGAAAAATATTCAAGTAATCTTTGATTGAAAAATATTTATTTTCACATTGACTGTCTCTTATGTATATTTTTATACATAATTTTGTGCTAAAATTTGAAACTTCATAAATCTATGTTTTCAAAATTGCAAGTATTTTAATTTTTTAATCTTTAATATTTTGATATTTGTTAGTTCAGTTATTAAATTTTATTCCGAAGCACTTTATTTTAAATAAAGTGACATATAATTTATCGATTAGTAATTACAAAATCTAGTTACAATGAAATCATTTCCTGTCAACGCTCCAATTCCTAAACAGGAATAATAACACTGAAATTTGAGCTGATTAGTTGTTCTTTTATGAAAAAAGGAAGTATTATTTATTAATAAAATTTAAAGATATTACTTTTATAAAAATGTATTTTTATTATAGATCTGTATGAAAAAATACATTTTAAGAACAGTGAAAGCAATATTTTATCCTGTACCTTTTTTTGCTAATTTTAGTACAAAAAAAGAGGCTTAATTTAAAAAAAAAAACAAAGAAGGTTGAAAATCGCCAGTTTAAATCATAAAGTTCATTCATAGACATATTTGGATTAGGCGCAGTATGTAAAATATGATAAATATCTTTAATAATATGTACATCTCTTTATTAAGCACTTTAATGTTGTATAACATGATATATGCATGTATGCATCAATGATACCAAGGATTTGAAAACTATTCAACTGATAATCATTATGGAAAAGTTGCAGTATTAATTTTTGTTGTATCTTCTTAAGTTATTTTTGTACTTTAGAGATCTAGGTACTGGGTAAAGATCTGGGTAAGATCTAGGTAAATATGCAAGTTATTCAAAAGAGCATTAAGAAAAACAAATTAGATAAAAAATAGTTAAAAAGAAATTAGTTTTCTTTGCAAGGATGGAGGGGGGGAAAAAAGAAGAAAAAAAAGGGGGGTAAACGATTTGCATCATTGTATAAAATTTATACATTTTAGGGCGGTGTTAAGTAAATTATTTTGAAAAGCACTGATGATACTTGAATGAGAAGAACAATAGAGAAAATTTCCTTTACATGTATTTTTAGAATTAAATTGTAAATAGGTCAATCTAAGCCAGAGTATGAGGGTAGCATAAACAATATCATGGAATTGTATTTGCTGTGTATGTATTAACTTAATCTTATCAATATATTTGATAAAATTGTTTGCGGTTCAATTTTTTAAACTTTTTTTAATAGTGTATTTAAAAAAAATGTATAACTTCAGATATGTTTTTATACATGTTTTAAAAAGCGGAAATGAAATAAATGATAGTAAAAAAAATTCTAAATCTGTCCATATACAGATGCATGTGTTGTGTTTATTTTTTTTTTATTGTTAAAAATTTGGCTGGGAATGATGTAATTATTGCTGTAACTTGACATATATAAATTACCATTTAAAAAAAAAAATTATATTCAATCATAATATTTTATCAATCCAGTATTAACACAATGTTGCTCCTAGATCAGTAGTTTGAGTTATGGGAATCTATACATTACATTATATAATTGTATGTAAATAGGCCATTTTTTTTTTATCAGTGACTGGATTTTCTAGTTTTTTATACTTTTCATTAGTTTCACTGAACTTAATGAGTTAAACATTTTTTATTTTAATTTAATGCAGTATAGCTCACCCATTTACCAGTCTCTATCATGTGTATATATATATATATATATATATAACTGAAGTGTTTTTCACATAGAGTAAATTAATATCAGAACAGAAAGTGCATTTTTTTTTTTAATCTCCATCGAAAACCTTACTGAATTTAATTTCAGTTAAACACCTCTTGCATCAACTAATTCAATAGACATTAACTAACAGTTAAGAAAAAAAACCGTGAGAATAACAGCTTTGTCAGTTTAGAAAAAAATAATATGAAGAAACTTATTTATTATTTAGAAATAATTTTTTTTTAATGTGTTGTTTAATAATTCGTTATATTTATTTTCAGTTAATTAAAAACAATAAAATGGTTAGAAAATTATTGAAAGCTAATTTTAAGAACTTATTATTTTAGTATATATTTTTTATAGCAAGTTGTTTAATCATTATTTTTTATATATGTTTTCAGTTAATGAATGAACATATTTTTGTAAACAAATGTTTAAATTCTTAGTACTTATTTCTGCTGTTGATGATCAAATGTAGTTGTTTCTGAATTTAAACTTAAAATTACTTTTATACTACAATGTGAATGTATCTGAAATGTTATTTCCATTTTTCTTTAATTGTTTTTTTAATGTGGGAGATATTTTTCATAAGTTGTTTATCAGGTTTTTTATTATGCAGTTTTTTGCTATTTTTCAAAACTTGGGAAGGGTGGAGTAATCCATTTTGTTTCCTCAAGTATTGACATGCAGTGCAGCAATAGAAAGTTTTTTTAACCTCCATATCCATTGTTAGGTATATTTTCAGAGGATGAGATAAATGATTTGTAGCCTGTGTGAAAATGCCATACTTGACTGGGATTTGAACCCAGGATCTCTGGATGAAAGGCCAAGATGCTACCACAGAGGCTGGAGCAATAACAAGTTATATGTAGAATAATATTTGTTGAAATTAGAAAATAAATTAATCCAGAATAAAAAGGAAATGAGTAAAGGTAATGAGTTAATAGGGTATGTAGAATAATGTATGTTGAAATTTAAAAAAAAATTAATCCAGAATAAAAAGGAAATTAGTCTACATTAAACCAGTCAAAATACTGACAACAGAATTAAAGAAAAAAATGTATTAATGACTAATACTGCATCTATTATGTATTATGTATTTTTATAATGTATTTAAGGACATATTGGTTTCAATTATGGGGGAGGCATTTATTTTAAATTGCTGTTTTGGATCTCTGAAATGTTCAAAAGTTTTTTCACTGAACCATTTGATTTAACAGCCATATATAGGCTGCACATAGTTTCATAATTTCAGTTGAAGATGGGTTAGAAAAAGAATTGTGAAGGAAAAAGGAATTTCCATTTATGCTGAGAATCTTTGTTGTCTTTTAGATAAGAGAACAGTTATTTTGGCTACAGAACATCAATACTGGCAGTTGTAAGGACTGTGATTAACTTTT
>JAAAKQ030199854.1:0-11865 GCA_010016005.3 Zanna intricata
GTGTGTGTGTGTGTGTGTGTGTGTGTGTGTGTGTGTGTGTGTGCATATATATATTATAATTTACCGGTGAATACAGCTAGAATAACTACATTACAGTGGAAATTATGATGATAATGTCAAAAATGAGGTGTCAGCTTGTTGCAAATCTTTACGTATTAGCGTCCAATTAGCTCATCTAGACAAAAATAACTATGTATAAATGTATGCGTCCGTATCTCTGTCGAACTGCTTTTGGTCTTGCATCAAAGAACTGACAATACCAATTTCTTTAGATTTTCTTTATATGAGATAATGATCATATTATTATTATTATTTTTTTTTTTTTTTTTAATTTCGCTAAGGTGGTGGGGACATTCCGTAAGAAAAATAATTTCGATTTTCTTCAGAGGAAGATTTTTTGAGAATTTTCTTTTTCTTATTTTAGAAAGTGGTGTTAAATTTATAGAAAACTTTATTTAAGCAAATTTCTTATATATGTATATTTCTAGAAAAAGTTTTCTTAAAATTTATTCGTGGTGTCAAAAAATTATTTATTTTTTTGTTTTTTGATTCTTAAATCTTAGTTTCTATTATTAATAACCGGGAAAATCATGTAATATTTTGCTGGTTTTTATATATATATATATATATATATAAATATAATATAATATATAAATATATATATATATACATTGCGATCAACGAATACGTAAATAAGTGTTCAAAATAATTTTTAATAGCGGCTTCTGAATTATTAATTTTTTTGTTGTAAGTTTTTTATAATTAATGTATTTACCTTAACATTATTTCATGTATTTTTTTCCGTACATAACTAGTATCGACTTTGTACAAGTGTTTGTTGTTATCATACAATTTGTTTTATATTTATAATTTAACTTATATTTACATGATCTATAAAAAGAATTTTTATGTTCCGATCAGAAAACAGATTTTTTTTTGTATTTATCTATCTAAGCTGTACAGAACTACACTTCAGCCATAATACTTTATAGACATTTCTTAACATTTAATTTCAGAAAATAATTAAAAATAAATAACTATAAAATAATTAAGTAACTTAAAAAGGTATAAAATTATGTTAGTTATTACTTACTTTTTATAAAATAATACTTTTACATTTTTTTAACCCTTTTTTTGACGAAAAAAGGTAACTTTTTCTATTTTACTTGTTGATTCTTTCTTTTATATAGACATCAATGTGTTTCTTAGCGTCGTTACTCTCGTTTCCTTAACATATTCGTTATCGTATTGTATTTTCGCATAACGACCTCTAATCGTATTTCATTCAGTTTAATAAGACGTTATCTCTTGCAACCGCTGCGTGATAAGCAAAATGTATGCAACATGTTTAGTTTTCTCTGACGATTATCCCTTTTTATTATATTAAATTATTTTTATCATATTTTAAGCACGAATATTTATTAACCAAACTGAAAATAAGCAGCACTTTTATATATTGCACTTTCTCGTCAGTTCATTTTTCTATCTCTTATCTTTTTAGTTGTTTTTTGTTTACAGGTAAATTTTTGTAATTAAGCTTCGATATTTCTAAAATTCCTTTTGATTTACCTATTTCCTATAGTATTCTACTTGACACGGTCAAACCCTTTTTTCATATCAACAAAAATATATTCAACTTTATTACTTCATTCTACCTAACTTTATATATTATCTCATATTAACCAAATTTTTGAGTAATTTGATTTTTTTTTTGTTTTTTTAATTTTAGGTGTTATTTGTGGATTCAGCATCACAAAGCTATGTACGTGACAGTAGTCAGTGTGAATTTCTTCTAACTAGTTTCGATAACTCATGGGGTGTAGTTGAAAACCCTCGTCATTCGCTACCGCCCAATACAACATGTCGTTATCATTTTCAAGGACGTCGTCACGAAACAGTTTGGATATCATTCATTAAATATCACGCCGCACCGGCTGATCCTGCTGCATATCAACTTTCAGCTGAATGTAATGCTCGTCTTCGTATTTGGGACGGTTTAATTTCACCTAACATCCAAAAGGTAAGCTATTTTTAACTTTAAAATGAAACTAAATTAAATTTGTTAAAAGATAATACGTTAAAGACAAACTATTTAAAACATTTTTCGTAGAAATTTATAGTTTACATTTAACTGCTATATTTTTCTCAATAAAAATTAAAGTTCAAGAAAATCTGCAAGATTGAGAAATATTAGACAACGAAATATAAACAGACTTTCATTGCCGGTCTCCGTGGCTGAGTGATAGCGTCTCGGCCTTTCATCCGGAAGTTCCGGGCTCGAATCCCGGTTAGGCATGGCATTTTTCATTCACGCTACAATTCGTTTATCTCATCCTCTGAAGATATACCTTAAGGGTGGTTCCGGAGGTTTAAAAAAAAAATACACTTTCATTACAGTGAAAACGTTTCCTAAGTGTTTTTAGATTCTTCAATAATCAAAGAGAATAGTTTTATTAAAAACAGTATTATCTGTTAATTGATAATTTTATTTTAATTTAGACATTTATATTTCCAAGTTATTATACCCTAAACACTCCAACTGCTATGAAACTTTTAGCTGATAACAGGATGCAATTTACTATATTATCCAACACCCAATTTTATTCTAATTATTTTTTTAAAAAAGTCACTATTTCTAGCTTATTATTTTATGCTAAAATTTCAACAAAAACTGATAGAAATATTATATTTATATATGTTGTTGTGTTTTTTTTTGGGGGGGGGGAGATTAGAGTACTTTTTATGTCTTGAAAAAAGTTTAACTCAGCTCACTAAATTATAAATCTAATCGTGTATTCTTTCTAAAATATAAGTTATTTGGCAGTAAAGAAATTCATTAAAATATTTTTGTGGTTTGTGCAGTGCTTTTTTACAGTAAAACATGGTTAATAAGAGAAAAGAAAAAGGAATAAAACAACCGTCGAATTGTGTTAAAGGAGAGTTTTAAACAAAATGAAGAGATCTGAAAACTAATAGGTGGTTAGAGATTTGTGGGAGATTCTTGCAAAAAGCTTTGTGAACTATTTCTTAAGACATCCAGGCTTAGTTAATTTTGTGGTAGAAGAATGCGTAGTGTATGAAAAATAGAGGGGGAAAAAAAAGAAATTTTAATTTATGAAACAAATAATTAAGGATATAACATGTATTATGTAGGAAATATGTTGGGTTAAACGATTATTACAGAATAGAAAGGAATTAAGAATAACATTAAACCAGACTACGACTGATGAAAAAAAATTATTCAATGGGACGTTGATAATCCAAACTTCTATTTTGTGAATTTTCAAATATTTAAACTGCTTCATCCTTATTAGAAAATTTAAAAAATACAATGTACTTTAAAAAGGTTTGCTTCAACGGAAATGTATTTTTATCAACCTTTGTTTTTACTAAGGTTTTTAACTGACGTTTTTGCAACTAGTTTAATGTAAAGTAAAAACAACTTTCTGTTATTTGAAACGTTAAGAAATTAATTATAAAATCAACTTCTGAAAAGTTAGATGGAAAAACATTAACTGGACAAGCATGAATTATGATATAATAATGTAATAAAATCATTCAAGGCTGTCATGAATGTTTTTATCTATCCTTAAGGAATGGTTAGAACAACAAAAAGAATAGATTTTTTAAAGATTTTTGTTTAAAAGGATTGGGTGATCTTGCAGCTCATAAACGAAGATTAACATTAAAGCAAGTACAGGTTACTGACTTTTTTAAAAAGAAAAAGTATTTTTAAAAGTTCGTTTTGATTATTTATTGTCAACTAAGTTTTATTATTTTAAACACTGTAATTTTTTCGAAGTTAATTTTAAGATATATTTTTTATAACACACAGTAACAACTCAATTTTTTTAAAATACGTTTTTATGTTTCTTTTTATAATCTTCTTTTAATAAGTTTTTTAATAACTTTTCTTTTAAAACAGTGGGGTATTAAATTTTAATTTCTGCCAAATAATTATTGTTCTGATTAGCTCTTCAATTTTACTGATACGCATTTATATGTTTGCCTTTTTATTTAGTGCGATATCAGTTACACATTCGAATGATATGCCCAGTACGTAAGATAAAAGAAAAAATTAAAGATTTCTTTAATTTTAAAATTATCCGGATGTCTTGTTATCCGGCTCCAGCATTCTAAAAGTCAATCCTAACGTCTTATTTTATTTTTTAAAACGGTATAATATATATATATACACATATTAATATATATACATTAAGAGTTAGTTACTTTCCGTGTCCAGAGAAGATTAAATCTCATTCTTTCAATAACCAGTACAATCATTGATTGATATCAGGTTGTTGTAGGTGCAGGAGTAAGTCATCAGAGGGGACGCTAGGAGATGTTCGTAATCCTGCGATCAGTCCCAGTATCGCCTTCTATGTACCCCACACACATATACTCCATGTATAAGTTCTTCCAGGTTTATATATTTATTTATTAGTATTTTATTTTTATTATCGTCTTATATGAGATAAATGTTGAGGAAAATATTCCTGTGTTAAATATATTATAAATAAATAATAAAAATTATATGTGGACTTTTAGTAAAATGTAATATATATATATTACTATGTATATATAAACATACACACAATAGATAAAAAAATGCTGATTAAAACGTTAATATTTTTCCAAATAAGGATAGATAGAACCAAACAAAATATTAAATATTTTTAACCTCTGATAAAAAAATGGAATTTTAGATGTTTATATTAACTACTTTATATATACAATACTATCTAACATATATTTTCTCATTGTTTGACTTAATTGTTTTTTCTTTGAAGAGAAAAACCGTTTTATGCTATAAAATTTCTAGAAAATTATATAACACAATTGAAAAATAAAATTTAATATTAATAATGAAAAATTTATTAAGAGTTTAAATGAAAGGATTTATTTTAATTCCATTAATACCCGGAATTTATAACATTCATATCGGTAGTAAAAACTAACATGCATGTAAAACGGAACGAAGGATTTGCATTTCATGAGTTTATTTTACTGCTGGAAGAGATACGATTTATTGCCAGTGGACTTAGGTAATTAGATTCAGTAAAGTTTATAACAGAATTGAGACAACTATTGACTTAATAACACCGTGCTACCGACTGACCGTCTCTGATTCGTCAGTCGTCCCTGACCTGAGGAAATATTTATGCAGCGTTGATTGCTGAATAGCCTTAAAATTAATTTTCCTTATCCTTTCATTTATTTAATTTTCACTTTTCACAAGAATTACGTGAAGGAATATAACATTAGATGATTTTTGTTTTAATTGAAATACATATATTTGTAAAAGTTGAAATAACTTTATTCTACTCTTCATGCCTCAGTTGTATAATTAATTCCTATAAATACTAAAAATCTTGAAGATAAATTTACTTTATCGAAATTATGATTTAATATGTCATTTTAACTATTTCAAAAAAATATCAGTTTTAAAACAGTTAAATATTTTAAATTAAAATTTAAAAAAAAAATGTTTATAGAGATAATTCTAAAAATATTTTAACCTAATAAAACACTTCTTGAATATGAACCTAAATTTTAGGAAGGTAAAAAAAATTAAACCAAAAATCAAATAAATTCACAGCAGAATATTAAAGTAAAATAAAAATTGATAAAATATGCCTTCAAGGTGAAGGTATTTATAAATAACAAAAAAAAATTATTCTTTGTAAAATAAATTTAACAAAATTAAATTTATAAATGAAGGGTAAAGAAAAAAGTTTGGTTTATTCATATTTTGTCAATTTTTTTTCTGGAGAGTCACTTTTTTCTTATAAAATCTAAAATAACTGTTCAAAAATTTATTTTTGTTATTTATTTTATGATAACCTGTTTTAAATAATGTTTTCTAAATACCCAACAGTAATATAAATTTAAATACCCAACATATAATTTAAATTTAATACAATATAAATTTTCAAACCCAACAGTAATATAAATCAAACACAGAAAATTATAAAAGTATATTTTTTACCTTTGTACAAAATTTACCCTTGGTAAAGAAATTAAATTGCTGATTTAACACATTTTTTTCCTTTAACAATTTATAATAAATGAAACATGTTAGCATGAAATGGAATAAAAGAAAATAATCAGAATATAATATTTTATTAGGAACTCGTCCATGCCATTGGACAGTAAACTTTTGATGACGAATCTAAAAACGGTTTGACATATTACGTACAAGTATGGGGTACGGCCGGCCTCCGTGGCGAAGTGTCTTGGCCTTTCATCCGGAGGTCCCGGGTTCGAATCCCGGTTAGGCATGGCATTTTTCACACACGCAACAATTCATTCATCTCATACTCTGAAGATTTACTTAACTGTGGTTCCGGAGGTTAAACAGAAAAGCAAAAAAAAAAAAAGTATGGGGTACAACGTGCAAAAATCACGTTGAGATTATACAACTTTTTTTCAATTTGCCACGATCCATTGTAGAGACACCATGGTTCGCTTGGAATGAGGAAATTCACGGAAATTTTAAATTGCCTTATGTTTGTGACAAAATCACACATTTTGGTATAGATAGCGATTAGAAATCATATGAACTTTCAAGCAGTTAATCTGCTAGATAACAGTGATGATTTTCGGCGACTGAAAAGCCAACACAAGCTGGATTTCCGGCTCCGAGGCGCGAGTGGTAGTGTCTCGGCCTTTCATCCGGATGTATCAGGTTCGAATCCCGGTCAACCATAGCATTTTCACACGCGCTATAAATTATTCATACCTAACGGTGGTCCCGGAGGTTAAAAAAAAAAAACAAAATAAACTGGACTTGGGATATCTGAAAGACACTTCAACTGGTCCGGTATCAGACACGTGATAATCGTCTTTATTATTCCTTAGTTAAGAATCCATTTCTTGCGGTGAATTTGTTATTCTGCTATTTTCTTTATCTCTGTCTATTTTTTAATAACATTGAGGATTCTTTTTTGGTTTGTTTTTTCACTAGATCATTGTGATCCCAATTAATGCAAGTGCGTTTATTTATATGGACTTTGTAGGTCTAGTTTACTAATATATGTACGTTTTATAGAGGGTGTTTGCTGGAAAACCATCTTCACGTGCATTTTTGTAATTCAATTTACTTGTAGTTTTTTATTCGAAATATACGAATTGTGAGACAAAACAAAGTATCATAATCATTGGATTATCAATATTGATAATAAAAGTATAAAAGTATCATTCGAGTGAAAAATATTGTTATTAAAAAAGTCAACTTATGATATTTTCAATAATATATTAATCGAAAATGTTTGAAAAAGTAATATTCGATAAATTTTTTAATACACTATAAAGATTAATTCTTTATATTTAGATCAAATAAGTAAGTTTGAACATTCTTCAAGTGAAAACTTTTTTTGTCTCGTTGTGCCAGACACCTTTGTGATTGACTTTTGTATAGAGAAAAAAATAGCTGACTCGTAATTAAAAATCGTCACGATACGCTAAGCGTGTGTATATATATATATAGGAAAGACATGCAGCGAGAATTTATATAGAATGAGAGGTAGGAGAAAAAACATCCATGATTCCCAATACACTTCTCTTACTTTCTCACCTTCTCTCTTTCTTTCTTCCTGTTTACTTATTCATATGCGCATATAAGTTTACATCAAAAGAAAAAAGACGTTGATTCCATTTCTCTTTCTTTCTCCAGCTCTTTTTCTCTCTTTCTGTACACCGGTACGCATGTACGCATACATTAACACAGCACGTTGCTGTATCTACAAAGCGAGCACGTCGCTTTGTAGATATGGTTGTATATACCTATACGTATTGAAGTGTTTGTTTAGTTGTTTATATAAAATTAATTTTAAAATTATTATTTAAATTCAGTGTAAAAATAACATAGCAAATTTACAAGATATTTGGATAGATTTCATTCAAGAATATTTATTCTATATTTTAGTTATCATAAACCGATTCTTTCATTTTTAGAAGAATCTGATAATACAAATAATGTAAATATTACAGAAATTTTAGAAGATAATGATAATACAAAAAATATAAACATTACAGAAATAGAATAATAACATAATGTAATAATATATTGTAAAAAAAAAAATTATAATTCTTTATTAAAATTTAAATGTTTTCTAACATTTATTTAATAAAGAAAACAAATTTAATTTTTATTATCAAATTATTTATTTAACCATTACTTTATATTACAAATAGATTTCTTAAGTAGTCTATTAAGTCCTTTTAAATGAATAATCACATTCATTATAATCAGCAATAGAAGCAAATATAATTATTAACCAATGATCGGTACTAATTGTTTTAAATTTTCACTTCTGTTGGCCAGTCCCGCAACTGACTATTTTTAAAAAATTTTTGTAGCTGTTTTCTGATTCAAGGAAAATGCTTTTATTAATTTTCCCCAACATTAAGAAAGCCATAACGAGTTTTTAAGATATAAAAATGGCTGTCAGATCAATTTCTGACAGCCCATAAAGTATATTTAGAAAATTAAATTTTTTAACTTATCTTTGAGTTTATATTTATGTATTGTGCAGTCTATGATTAAAAAAAATAATAATAATGAAATAATCTGTTATTTTTAAAAATGATCAATATCCACTTCTACCAAAATAGATAAAGCAACTGTTTTCATTCACACAATACGTTGGTTTACAAGAAAGAATCTTACTATGCTTTGTTTGTAATTTTTAATAAATTACCGAACTATTTGAAAAATCTTCGCAAAAATTTATTAAAATAGAATTTAAAAAATGTTCTTTTAAAGAAACAATATTAATCTGTTAATGAGTTTTTAAACAATATTAATTCAACATTTAAAAAAATAAATAAATCTTGCTGATGTTTTTTCAAGTGATATAAATAAGTATTCTAAATAATTTTCTACAGTGCCTTCTGAATTGTGAATTATTTCGTAATAATTATTTTTTTTATATTTAATCCATCTATTTTTATCATTATTATTTTAATTTTATCCTTAGTATTGCTTTGGTTGTAATTTTGTTTATAAATTACCAAACCATTTTGAAAATCTTCTCATCAATTTATTAAAATAAAATTACAAGATTTTCTTTTACAGAAAAAATATTTATTTTTCATTGAATTTTTAAATAATAGTAAACCAAAATTTAAAAAAAAAATTATTGCTACAAAATATTGTTGCTGTTATAAATATTTCATATTTAATCAATTTTCCTTAATTATTTTATTTTTTGTGTTTGAACAATTAATTTTTTTTTTGTCTTCAGTCATTTGACTGGTTTGATGCAGCTCTCCAAGATTCCCTATCTAGTGCCAGTCGTTTCATTTCGAATAATTAATGTAGAGGTTAATCGTATATCTTTTTTATCAATTTAATAAAGTTATCTGTATAACATATTGTAATGTTTCGATCAAACAAAATTATATTACAACAAAATATATATAACAAAATAGATTAACAAATAACAGTAAATAATAACAATTAAATAGTATTAATATAACAGATTATAACAAAATATTTATTACCATTCCTGTTTTTATTTAGTTCATACTTTTCCTGTTAACATGTTATCTGTACTGTTTTATTTATGTCGTATATATTTATATAGAATTCAGCCTTCCTATTTTTGGGGCGAATTAGGAATAGCTCCTTTTCTTTCCATTCGGAATGTTTTGGGTTCAAACCCCGGTCACATATATATTTTTCACATGCCACTAAACTCATTTCATTTATTTATAAAAAAAATAAATAATTTTTTTATAAATGAACATGATTTTAAAAAAACAAGAGAAGAGTTGTTAAGAACTGTTACTAAACTTTTATCGTGACGAAGAAAATAACATCTTTTTCAATATTATGGCAGGAGGCGAACTTTGGGGTGTATAATTATAACCCAGAAGGAACACGTCAGAGCATGACCAGCATTATTGTTCGCCATAATAAAAAAAGTTCTTTTGACAGTTTTCTGTGACTACAAATACGAAATCGTGACTTCCTGAAACCCGGCCTTATATTTTCTGTGTTACATAGAGACGCTAAAACACCTTAGGAGACTATACAAGATTATACTTCATTTAAATTCATACATATCATCCTCATTCGTTCTCTGAAGTAATACCTTACAGTAGTTCATAAAGACTAAACAGAAAAAAGAGTGAGAGCAGGGAAGTGCGTGTCATTTTCAGCAACCCACCGAGCCGATACCTCTGCAACACAATAATTCTCAGCCATATACCTCATGTGTGAACACCGAGACTCTTGTTAAGTTGAAATTTTATCCTATTTTACACCCTGCATATCTATCAATTTGGGCATAATGCGATTTTCACTTCTTTCTTCAATTAAAAGAGGAATATTAAGTACATACATTTCATTTCTGATGGAATGAAGAACGTAATGAGGTCGTGGATCAAGGAAACACAATCATTCTTCATTGATAGAACGAGAAAATCTTTACTTTTGGTATGTAGCGGTGGCATGGTGACAACCTAAAAAAATAAATGTACGTTTTTGTAGCAAATAAAACGTAATTTTACGTCACATTTGTTTCGTTTGTGTGTATCTTTTCATTTACGAATTATGAGTGATTGTGCATTACATTTCAGCCATCTGTTGTGTATTTTAAGCTGATTCCGAGAAAATTCCATGATAACTTGTTTTGTTTCTTTTTAACCACTCTTTAAGATGACAGAACTGGAAAAAGTAATTTTACATTTCGAGTTTATAATCCGAAATTTTTTTAAAAATTTTAATGATAAGTAGTTTACACTAATTCTTTTTTTTATTAATCTTTAAACGTTTTATACTTTTCTAATTTACATCCACAACTTTTAATGCAGCTATTTCAGTGTAATAGATTTCTATACTATATTCTCCAAATAGGAAACCAGTCTATATTGGCTAATTTTTCGTTAATTCTCCCACTTTCCAGCAAGTAAATATGAAATTTATAAACATACTTCTAAAAGGGTCTTTAGGAAATGTAAAAAAAAAAAACAAAATAGTAATTTGTTTAAAATTTTCTTACTAAGTGAAAAATAACTTTTAAGCTTAAAAATATTTCTATTTATTTATACAAAGGTACTTAAACTAGTCTATTATATAAAGTAATTGAAACGATCTCCATCACCAACTTATCATACTTCAGCGTAAATTTGAAATATTGTTAATATAAAAAATAAAAAGTATACTTTATTTAACGTTTGCAGATGGAAAACGTTTTCTTATTTGAACTAAAGAGAAAAAAGCGACTTCTTAAAAACCAGAGACGTTCCACTAAATCTAATTTTAACTATTTATTAAAATAAATAAGGGGTTACTTTTCTACATCAAGGAGATGTTAGTCTCTCTATACACTTTCTAACTATACAATAACCTTATAAATCATGATTCTTCAATTATTTTTATTTTATTTTATGTAAAATAAAAATAGTTATTTATTATAAATTGAGATTAGCTGAAAATATGGAGCTAAATAAACATTACCTTTTATTATTAGATAGGCAAAATATAATTTTTTAATTACCTCCAACCCTACAAATACTAATCAAAGGAAAAGTTATATATGTTAATTTTTAACAAAATTCTAAGATTGTCCAAATACTATAAAAAATTATCAAAATGAAACCGCCACTAGCTGATAAAATGTGATTTAATTATTATTAAATACCCGGTCATCCAGCAACGGGACTGCGTTCGCTGGACTCCTGTGTTTATTATCCTCATGCTTGTGAGATACTACTGATAAATAACAATTAAAGACAGTTAAATTTGTAAAAATTACACTGGTCTACAAAAAATTTTTTTTTTCTGTAACATGAATTACTTATACTTACTCCTATGTAATTTTTATTTCTTAATCCAAAAATGACAATGAAAACCCC
>JAAAKQ030199865.1:0-11865 GCA_010016005.3 Zanna intricata
TTTGCCGATCCATCCAGCCTTCTGCGGTTGACAAGGCCGCTTGCGCTCTTTCTTCCAGTTGCCGTCGTGAGTTACCATGAACTAAAATGAGGCAGTCATCGGCGAAAGCTTGGACAGTGACGCCTTCTGGGTATGTAAGTCCCAGTTGTTATAGTGTAGTAGGTACTTAATTTTAGTTTGAAATACTACGAAAACAAAATTTCATTTTTTAATCAGCCATCGCCTTCTTGGACTGCCTAAACGCCGTCAATTCTGTGAACCTTCTACCGCCATATCTGAGGTCCCCCAGCGCCCACAAGGGAACGTTATCGCCCCTTTGTAAACGAATGCTCAACATTCATAAATGGTGGAGTTCATTTGTGGAAACGGCCAAATATTGGCCAGTGTTTACACAGAAGAGCTCATTGCTAAACAGCAAGATCTTTACTGGATAGAACTATTTCAGCGAAGAGAGAATTAGTATATGTTTCGATTCTAAGGAAAATAACTACTATTCGGAACAGAAGTAATAAGGAGTTCCTTATCGAAATTTTCCTGCACATATTATTTGTATTAAATCGAACGTTAAAGCGGTAAGAATTTGTATGAACTCCTAACATGCAGGTATCTCAGAAAATGAGAGCGAATACTAACCTACCAGAATGGCAACTATTTTTGAGAATAGTAACAAAATCCCTATTAGAATGGCAACCGCTAAAAGTCGTCGAACCAACACTATCAGAAACATGTAGAGTAGTAAATGGAGCGAAATGGAAGTGTGATGGAAAACTGGCTACTTTGGAACAAGTGGCGGTGAACAGAATCCGAATTGGTCTCACACGGTTAGCAAATCTATATTCGTTAACCTGAGAAGAAAGACTAATATGCAGTGTATGTGATAAACCGCTTTCTATCAAACATCTAGAAAGAGAAGTGTACAATACGAGTATATGAAAACCTAAGAAGAAGGTACGGACTAAGAAATAATATTGCTGCTGATTTAGAAAATGGCCAAAAATAAAAAAATAGTTTCTTATCTACGTGCCAGCCGATATGTAACGCGTTTACAATAAACCTTAGATGAAGTCATTTTGTGTTATCTTTGATTGAGAATTCTCTATGTAAAGACACCTTATATCCGAACACTGGGTTCTCAAATTCACATTGTTTTTCCAAAATATTTTGTTACTTTAGTCTATTGTGTGTGAAATTTAATTATATTTTTATATTTCATGTAATTTTCTGGGCCAATTACAATCTGTAAGTATTTTATGAGTAGGATTTGATTAAATTATACTTGCAATGTTTATATTTATGTTTTATTGAAATATAGAGATTCCATATGTATTATTACATTTGATGATTCTGCTGAGATATTATTCTATATTTTTCACCAATATGATGAAAGCAATAATCTCGGTAGACTGTGCACATGTAACGAAAAAAACTAATTTTCGAAATAAATGGCTTTCATTCATAACCACATTATTTAACCAATACGTCATTCCAATTTTTTGGTAGTAGTAAAATTTGGATTAGTTTATACAGTCAGTAGGACATTAAAAAAAAAAAAAAAACATTATTTTCCGATGTTTCTCATTTCAATTTTTCTGTTCAAGTAATTCGTACTGTATTGAAGTTAATATAGTACTACCTTCTACTCTTCCCTTAGTACAAAGATAAAGTTATATTTATTCTTCTGAAAAATATATTTCTATTCATTATTTATTAGCAAAATTAATCAAAAATACATACGCTAAATAATGATGCTGATTTATTTTAATAAGTGGATGTGTGTGTAACCTAATTAAGCGTTAATTTTTCTAATATAATGTAAATATTTTGTGATATTTGTCTTTTATTCAAGGGATATGAAAAATTTAAATAAATTCGTCCAACTGGGTATAACAGCAGCAAACCAGTGCATCTTCTTTCAAATATGTCTCTACTTATATTTAAGCAATGAGGTAAATAATGTGAAATTATTAGTAATTTTATCTATTATCGTTTTTTAAATGTGGGTATCGGTAACAACTGTTTATAAGTAACTAAGTTGGATCCTATTATTAAAATGACCAAAGTAATAGCAAAAAATTGATTGCATTTTTCATGCCATTCAAACTATGCTTCTGAATTATTTTAGAACATATTTACAAAAGATTATAACAGAGTTTTATTTTTTCATGTAAACTTACTTTTTTGTTACTATTATTATATAGCTTAATGGTGGAAAAAAAAGGAAGGATATTTTCACCTGAAAGAAAAAAGTATAGCGGCATAAAGAAAATAAAAATGAACATAAATCCATTAAAAACTATTTCTGGATTAAACCAAGTAATTTATGTTAAAACAATGATATTAGTGGAAAACTATCAGGTGAAAAATATATTGACAAGGATAAAAATGGTAAATACTGGCAAATTCCGCACAAAATCAAATCAGAATTATAATTTATTAAAGTCAATCCGAATATTTAATTTAAATTATTATTAGTGAATTGTTATTTTTTAAAGCTCCCGATAAATTTGGCATCGTTATTAATAATTGATTTAAATTATTTTGGCAATTTACCAAAGAAGGAGTCTTAGAACATATTATTACAACTGTATTTATCATGGTTAGTCTTACAGAAGCAATATTTAAGAGCTGTGTTCTGAAAAGAAAATCTATAAAGATGTACAATATTATTGCAATTAAAAATTAAAATTATTATAAAATGTACAACATTGTAGTAATCGCTATCAAGATCGTTTGGTTTATTTATATCAACACATTAGAAAAGTAAACAGAATTAAAGTAAGTCAAAAATTAAAATGAGCGTACAGTAATGACTAATAGTCAACTGTATAAGTATTCTAAAACAACAATACTGTAAACAATGACAATCAGCAATGACTGTAAAGATCTCGAGAGAAATATTACATTTTTGTTTCCACGTAAGGTGGATAAAAAAGCTTTTTCTAATTACTTTATTATATAAATATATATATATATATATATATATCGGCGAAAGTTGCACAATATTTTATGATTCTTAGTAATATATTTACGAATTTTTTTTTCCAGGGTATTAGTAATTTTATAAAATCTGGATGTATATGTCTAGCTTTAATGGCATGTCTCGTATTGTATCTCTATTGTAATGATGGACAAAAAATAATTGATGAGGTTTGTTTCAATTTTACTAATATGGTTTGTAACAATATTTTGATAATAATAAATCATTTCGTTTTTTGGTAAGTCTCTAAGAGGGTTTCTTTAAAAATTCTGCTTTTCAAAACATTGATTTCATTTTACAGTTATATAAATATACAGTTATGGAAATGAAACCTGGACAATCGGAGTACCTGAGAAGAAAAGATTAGCTGTTGAAATATGGTGTTATAGGAGAATGATAAAAATCAGATGGGTGGATAAAGTTACAAATGAAGACGTTTTGCGGAAAATCTATGAAAAAAGAAGCATTTGGAAAAATACAGTTAAAAGAAGAGACAGACTTATAGGCCACATAGTAAGGCATCCTGAAATAGTTGCTTTGGTATTGGAAGGATTTTTAGATTGAGCTAAAATATTCCGAAACAGTTTATGAGTGTCACACACATAATGACTGTTTTATAACTCATTAAAACTGTCAATTCGTTAAAAAAATTCATAATGAATTAAATCATTTTCTTTAGCAAAATATTTCTGAAACAGTTTTAATAATATGAAAAGAAATTTATATGTTTTTTTTTTAAAGATATGTATTAATTTCCCATGGCTGCCAAGCAAGTAAAGCAAGTTTATTTTTTAGACAACCTAACACGATAACTTTCGTGGTAGATAATAGATTTTCTAATCTGTACGTGCCTTCTATAAACACTTGTTGTCAGTTTTCGATTCAGCAGAAAAGGAAATCAGTTCAAACAATTGTATCATTATGCAACGTTGTAGTGTGTGTGTGTTTCTCCAGTTCGGTGTGAGGCCGGAAAGAGATAAAAAGAGGTATGAAATATCAATACAAAAAAATTCTAATGCTCAAAAGATAAAAAATAATATTATCTACTTTTTATTTTATTCACCTTCATTTTGCCGACTTCCAGCGACGGAAACACCTCCAATCATAACTGTTAATATTATCTTTTAAACATCATAGATAAAAACTCAAAGATAATGCTATATTATAGTTTTCTCCAATGGTTAAAAATCACTGTACCGTAATAATTTTTCGAAAATTTTAGCTTAGTTTCTTTGCTTTGGTTTCAATAAATGAATAATATTTACGGAAGTCATCTCTTTTAATCCGGCTAAAATTTAATATTGTCCTTTCATCTACTTTAAATGTCACGCCATTTATTAGCATATTAACATACCTAAATCTATTTCTATACAACTGCTTAAATCATGGTCAATTCGAGTATTTTTTTTAATAAAAAAAAAATATATATTATGAAAAAAATATTTGCTGCCACGTAACATACACTTATATACGACTGTTATCGAATGAAGAATAAAGAATTAATATTACTTTCCAAATTCAGAATCTGCAGTCTCCAAAAACAACATTACATTTGCGGTAAGAGGTAATTCAAGTAGAACACATATGGAATAGACATCGTGAGGAGTTTCACGATTCCCAGTTTACATGATTTTTTCTAGTTTGGATAATTTATTTGCAAAAGATTTTCCATTACCATTAATTAGGTTTATGGCGCATCAAAGAAAATAAACATTAAACAATACCGAAAAATTCTATATATATATATATATGTATATATGTCTTAAATAAATAAATATACGGTAAGACAACGAAGCGACTTTTAAATTCGCTTCTTTAATGACAACAAAGTAAACTTTTTAAAGTTTATTATATTATTCCTTCCTTTCAGGAAATAAAAATTTATCTTGTATTTTAGTAATACTAAATTCATTACTAACAAGTAAAGTTTAGAAAGGTAGAACTTAAACCTAAATGCAAAATTTTTTCTGAAAATCCTAATTGTGGAAAAAAACGAAAAGCCAACTACAAACTGCAAAAAGGTAATAAGAGTTGCAAGGAAAACAGTTCTGCAAGAATGGATTGTGGAAACCCTCATATTGTTATAACTGCAAACACTTCCAACCACTAGTTATTAAAAAAAAAACTGATGACACATTAACACTTTTTTCTAATTAACTTTCATTGTAGTGCAATTTTCTTTGACACCATACAATATGTAAAAAAAAAAAAAAATGAAAAAAAAACACTGGTTATAAAAAAAAAAAATGACTGATTAATCCTTTATACAAATTTAAATTTCTTTGTATTGCAACTTTCTTTGACATTATACAATATATAAGTGAATGTATATAAAATTAAATGGTATGCCACTATTAAGTTTCAGAAAAATCTTTTAATATATATTTTTGAATAATACAAAGATACGATCTTTTTTTAGTACGATGAGCTGCGAAGATGTTTGGGAGAATGCTCTTGGTTGGATAAACCTCAATGGTTTAAAAAGAAGTTACTTATAATGATGATAAGATCGACTGCACCATTTTACATAAAACCATTTGGATTGTACATCATTAATTTAGAAAATTTCGTAAATGTAAGTAAAAGAAAAAAATTATATATCCATTAAAAATTATAAAATATCATATAATCTCACTTGTTCGTGAAGAAAAGTAAAAAATAAAGAAAATCTAGTTACACTATATTATTAAATTTATCTTAATCCCTACATTTATTTATAATCTTATAAATAAATAAAACTTATTTTTAAGAGAAATACTTTTTTTCTATGGAAGTTTTGATTAATATTTTTCCTGCATTAAACACGTGTGCATTGAAAAATTTTTACAATGAATTTTACATTGTAAAAAAATTATTGATTATTTGTAAATGTTCCGAAATTATCAAGCTGATATTATCATCATATATTTAGCGAATTAATTAAAAAATGATTATGCAAGTAAAAGACAGAAAGCACAATAGCATCTACTGCCTTATAAAACGAGGACCAATGCTGAAATTAAACTAAAAGGAAAGTAAAACGTTAGGGCATAACGCTTGAAAAAAAATTTTTTACGCTTAAATCAGAATTAAATTTAAAATTCATTACCAGTTTTTGTGTTGTTAATTGATTTGTAAAACAATTTTATCTTTTTGTCCATACAACGAACAAATATGAGTCAAGATACAATATTTTCAGTGTTATTTTAAATTGATGAACATAATACTTCATAAAACTTTAAACTGAATATACAATAATTTATCGATTTAATTTTTTAAGAATTCATTGATTAGCTAGGAAACTGAAAAATAATAAAAACTCTTAAGGATACTGATGTGAAATTTCGCTGGGCTAGTATATTATAACAATTTTAAGGATACTGGCCTGTTAGGCACATAAGTTAAAAAACGGTACCTTTCTTGTTCACACCGTCACAACACATCTACAAAATGTAGTAATGTTTCGTGATATCAAAAAGGTCATTTAAATTACTAGTATTTTAAATTCTAAGTGATAATTTTAATTTTTAAAATACTCAAACTATAGTGCACGAACTTTCTCTCCGATACTTCCTGTTCTGTTCCAAATCTCATAGATAATTCTAAAGCAAACGGAATCACACCTCTTTCATGGTATAATATTCACAAATATTAACAAAATAATCACAGTAAATCTACTGAATAGTATAGGTTTTTTAATGTGACATGATGAAAAAGCAATTCTTTTGAACTTTACAATATAAAAAATTCAAAATTAATAGAAGAAAAAGTAATCAACATAAATAAAACCAAAATATAATTAATATAGCGAGAGATCAGTTAAATTCACACAGCAATAACATACGTAATTGTAATACATACAAAAGAAACTAGTTTACGCTTTTATCTATGAATAAAGTCTCCTTGACCCTAGTTAAAAACGAATGCACCTCGTAGGTACACTGTAGGAAAGAAATGTAACTGCAAGAAAGAAAATTGTCCAAAACGGAATATTTTCGTGTAACATTCTTGCCTTGTACAATCAATTCTTACTGCACATTCACATCGATTGTTACCGCACACTAATTCCGATTGCACACAGTTCCTGTGATCGCCAATCAATGAATTATTAGCTAATACTACCTTCCAAATCAGCTGATTTCGAAGTCAAGAGTTCTAAGATTCTAGTCAAAAGCAGTTACTTTTTATGGATTTAAGTACTAGATCGTGGATACCGATGTTCCGTGGTGGTTGGAATTCAATTAACCACACATCTAAAGAATGATCGACCCAAGACTGTAGAAGACTATACTTCTCTTACATTCATTTATATCATCCTCATTCATCGTGTTAAGTAATATTTTACGGTGGTTTCGGAGGCTAAACATAAAAGAGATATAATACTCAGTAGTATTTATATACCTCAGGACAACAGCGATCTACCCTTTAATTTGATTTAGCCTAAAACATTCTACTGTGCAAATATAAAAAATAAAAAAATAATTTTTCTGGCCGTTCTTGTTTGCTGTTTCCGGATTTAAAAAAAAATAATAATTTCTCAAATTTATTCATAAATTTGTTTTTCTTTCGTATAATAGATTTTTCCATTATTATAAACTTCTGTAGGTGTTAAAAATTACAAAAAGAGTAATCGTTTACAATTACGATATTATCTTGAATATAAAGATTTTTATCACAAAAATTGTAAATATCTTTGCACCATGAGATTCAAACGGTTTATATAACGGTAAGCGGTTTATGAACTGATTTATAAAAGTTTATAAGTTATGCAAAATAATATATCATTCAACCCATCCGGAAAAACTACAATAAACACTCTAATCGGCTAGGAAATTAATCATTAAAATTATCTTTTCTTTCAACTTGGAGTACTCACAAGATAATATTTTAATTAATTCTTCATTTTTAGAGTTAAAATTAGTAATCTGTACATAAACGAAAACTGTCATGTTTTAATAAATGTAATAAAAAATTACTATTCCATTTTTATTGTATATTTACAAAAGAAAAAAACTTTAAAATAGTTAGAAATTTTTGGTTAGGAAATATCTCTTTGGGAAAATAAACGTTTGACATAGATTCCATTCTTAATTAAGAAATTACGTGGTAAGAATTTTGCATCATAATTAATCGATATTAACATATAATTTCTTCTTTGTTTACAGATTTTAAAGGCATCATATTCTTACTTCAATTTGATCCAAACAATAAAATAACTTACAATCGTGAATATGAATATTGTAAATAGGCAAATAAAAACTATTTATTTTAATTTTAAAATATATGTTTTAAATGTTTAAAATAATGTAATTTAAGTTCTGATAATATGTGTAATTTCCAAAGCATCAATTTTGAAATTTTTATATAAAGCATCATTTTTACAAGATATATTTTTCTTTAATTTTTTTTTTTTTTTTTATAATTTTTTATCCTTTTTAATATAGCAACGTATTTCTACTGCAATGGTAAACTTCTTTGATATATTTACAAGTTTTACAAGAATGTTTTTCAAGGTCACTTAAAAGCAGGAAATTAGACTTTTCCAAATGATAATCAACTTTATATGATACACACGATCTATCTTATTAATCTAACTTGTTAAATCCTGAAACAGTATCAAATACTCTTTTTTTCTGTCTTCAGTCATTGCCTGGTTTGATGCAGGTCTCCAAGATTCCCTATCTAGTGCCAGTCGTTTCATTTCCGTATACCTCCTACATCCTACATCCCTAACAATTTGTTTTACATATTCCAACCGTTACCTGCCTGCACAATGTTTCCCATCTACCTGTCCTTCCAATATCAAAGCGACTATTTCAGGATGCCTTAATATGTGGCCTATAAGTCTGCCTCTTCTTTTAACTATATTTTTCCAAATGCATCTTTTTTTAACGATTTTCCGCAAAACCTCTTAATTTGTAATTTTATCCACCCATCTAGATTTTTAACATTCTCCTACAACACCATATTTCAAAACCTTCTAATCTTTTCAGATACTCATAACGATCTACAAAATCATTTTATTGATCACCTATGTTACGAAAACAGCAGAAAAATTATTATTATTTTTAATTCAACAATATAATAGTCGTTATTCTCTCTCAAATAGTTGTAGCAGAAAATAAATTATTTTTGACAAATAACCTGTTTGACAAGTAATCGAATCGACTCGATCGTTTTGTTCCAGCCGACTTAAAGTCATGTTAAAACTCGTTTGTGGGACGCGATAGATAATGAAAGCAAACAAAAATTAAGAAGTGTTTGAAAATAAATATTAACAGAAAAATTAGTCTATTTGTTATGAATTAATTGCATTGAAATAATTTATTAACAGCTGAAATAGTTTAGCTAGAAACACATTGTTCCGCTTCTCAGTAAATTTATGCCCCTCCACTTTTTGGCGTATAAATCGAATGGAATATTTAATTGCAAAACTGATTAGTTTTACTAATCAGTTTTAATTAGTGATTACTAGTGATAATTAGTGATTACTAATCACTAACTTTAATTTTATTGCTAAACTATTCAGTAGTACTATATATTTAACTGTGGTTACCGAGGTTAAAAAAAAAAAAATGTTGTAGGATTTTCCCGGGATTCGACTTTAGCCGCGAGAAAATAAGCTCTTACAATTGTGTTGTAATCTTTTCCTTTTACCTTGAAAGAAAAAATACTGTCGATTTAATGAGTAGTTTAAAAATATATTAAATTAATAAAACTGAAATAAATTAAATTTAAAATAAATAAACTAAATTATACTTTGGGCGATTGAAAAATATTTTTAAACATTTTATACGGCCTATGCTGGATCAATTCAACGTCAATTTTTTAAAATTATATTAATAATTATCTGTTTAGCCTCCGGAACTACCGTAACGTATTACTTCAGAGGATGAATAAGGATGATGTGTATGAATGAGAATGAAGTGTAGTCTTGTACAATCTCAGGTCGACCATTACTGAGAAGTGTGGCTAATTGAAACCCAACCACCAAAGAACACCGATGTCCACGTTCTGGTATTCAAATCCCTATAAAATTTTTTCATCTTTACTAGGACTTACCGTAATGTAGATATAAGTCCTGAAGACATTACGGTAGTGATGTACAGATAAATGAGATTGTGAAAAAAGCTGTTAATTTTTCAACTTCTGTTTGAATTTTTTTTTTATAAAAAAGGTTAGAAATAATCTAAAATAATGTAATCAAAAACACGTTAAATCACATATTATTCTTACAGAACAACACATACAGGTTGGAATGTTACATTACGTTATTTTATCTTATTTTTTCCTTCATTTCTATTGATTTCTCTTAATTTAGTACATTATATTTTTCATTTTTTATATCAATCCTTTGTATGTTTCACTCATTTATCTAAAATTTTACAATAAATAAAATATCAATTATAATAAATATCCGTTAATTTCTAATTAAAAAAAAAAAAAAATTATTTATATGTATATATTAAAAAATAAATATGTGCATATATGTAGTGGATAAATCGTAAAAAATAAAGATTAAATAATTAACCAGATAGAAATTGCATGCCTTCTCGAATTGAAATTTCAGTTTATATATTAGATTACATTTAACAATAATATCTTGTTACGTAACTGAAGATTTTAGCTATGTTATTTTCAGTAAAGCAATACTATTTTATTTTGTGGCTTCCTTGGAACGAGTGGTAGCTTCTCGACCTTTCATCCGGAGGTCCCGGGTTCGAATCCTGGTCAGGCATTGCATTTTTCACACACGCTGCAATTCATTTATCTCATGCTCTGAAGATATACCTACGGTGGTTCCGGAGGTTAAACAAAAAAAAAAAAATTATTTTTTTACTGATTCTTTAACTTTTAACTGTCACTAATACTTATAGTAGGTATATTCAATATTCGTATTTAAGTAATTAATTACAAATCAGGGATTCCTTTTTTAGAGTAAACAGCAGGAAAATACTGTAATATAAACCTGTTAATATTTTAAAGAAATTATTATTTCCTCCCCTACCCCTGTTCACCATACCTCACAACTAATTTAAACATATTAAGAAACATAATTAAATAATAAAATTGTGAATAAAAAAAATTTATCTAAGTTTTTTTTTTTATGAGATGTGCGGTTATCGCCTGCTATGATTATTTAGCCTGAACGTAAATTTTTAGAGTATATCATAATAGAGTCATTTTTCATAATAAATAGTTAATATTAATTTAAGTTTGCTATATCTAGGAACAAAAAAACCACAAAGCGTCTCACACACCTTTTTACTGTTTGCCTTAGACAAATTTTACTTAAAATGTGCTGTATATTTTTTAAATAATAACTTCATTTTTATTTATTGTTTTTATTCGCAATATTTATATTCCAGTGCGAAAATTTTCAAAATAATATTTTCATTATAAAAATATACAATATTTTGAGTGCTAAAGAATTTTGTGCTCCTTTTGTCACCACTTTTTCGAAAACTACATCAGATAGTATTTTTATTACAGCCATAACTTGAAAGAAAAATAACAGATAATGATTCAGAATTAGAAATGATGAATAAGTCCGTTTGTATGGGACACAGATAGTTTTTTGTTTTGTATAAAAAAAATCCATGTCATTAACATTAATGCTAGATGTTATTGGATTTTCAATCCAGAAAATTAATTGAAATTCAAATTAAAGATTTTTTAATAACCAGCCCTATAAGCCTATTGCTATTCGGAAATTAAAACAGTACTTTTTTTATAGTAATTATTTGCTTTAATTATTTGGCCCAGTCTGGTGGAACATAATTAAAAAAAAACTAAAATAATTATGGATTACTAATAAAAAATAGTTTACTTATAAAAAATAAATAAAATTATGATATATGGTTACCGTAATGTCGTGAATGTACGTTCAAATACAGTCTCTAAATTAC
>JAAAKQ030199876.1:0-11865 GCA_010016005.3 Zanna intricata
CCAGTTTTTTGTTTTTTAAATTAAGTCTAAAACTTAATACTAAGGTAATTGTAACTATGCATTAACGTTAAAGACAAGAAATAACACTCACTGCACCTGATACTGTTGAATAACACTGAACTTAACTTAACTTTAATCCATCTTGCTTGCTTCTCCACGTGGTTGAAACTAAAACACTTATAATTATCGTTCGAACCGGTCGATTTTCACGATTTATACGTCTATTTAATCGCAATAACGCGTACTATCACTCAAACAGATTTAAATTGGGAAACTAGGAAAAAAACCACACAAATTAACAACATCGGGCGCACACGCGACACTACCGGTACGGACAAATCAACATAACCTCAACTAATTTTGTGTATTACACTTGTTACGTTTTAATCTATGCGTTGATAACCTTAACGGATAGATACCGATTTCGTCGGTTCGTTCTTGCTCCTGATTACGAGTCGTCATGTTCAGTTGCAGAAGAGACATCGGGCAGTAGCCAGTAATATTCCAAACACATTAGTTGCATTCGTATTTTCGACAACATGCAACGTATCACTCATAAGCGTAACTATTTATAAGCTTTTCATGTTAATACGTAAGTTTGTTATTCATAAGTGTAAGTTACAATATATTCAAGAAAATTATACTATTCAAAATAATACTATATTATACTTTTAACGTCATCAACGCATGTACTTCAATTTACAACAATAAATAATCGTTTTTATCGTGATCTGGTCTACATTTATTCAAAACGCTACGAGCTAATCCTTCTACTGCGTTAAGGTATTGCAAACATATATACATATTGGTCCTCCGTGCATCCATACACCGTCTATCTACAACAGTTCAAAACTTTGCAACACTTTCTTTTTTACAGTAAATTATAAGGTACCAATGATCCAAAAATAAAATTACCTAATATCAATTACAAAAAAATTCAATAGTACGCAAGAATCAGGTAAGCACTGATCTTTAAAAATCTTTCCTGGCCTTTGAGTAGCTACCAACCAACTTACATGAATATTTTGGTTGCACTAAATTATTTTCAGTTTAGCAGAAACTATTTATTTTTATTTTTTACCGAGTTTTCGAAAAAAGCATGGTAATACTTTCGGTTGCATGATGGGATTGGAGGTGAAAATGAATTTTCTTTACGTTTTGAGATATGAGGAATACGACAATGACGTTCACTTAAATTGGGGTTTCCTTTCGAATGGTTAAGCCAATGTATACAATTTTCTTTATCTGCAGTATCTGTTGTTAGCAATATTAAACCTAATTAAAAAAATATTAAAACGGTATTAAATCAACGAAAAATCTGTCTTCTTACGCAGAACTGCCAAAAATATTTAACATTATTTTGCAAATCAATGTAGAAATAAAACCTCATCTATTTCCTGTAATGTTATAATTATATAATACTCAAAATTTATAAAATTATGAAATGAGGACAAGACTATTTCACTCGTTAAAAAACAATTTGACATAAAATAATTGCTTCATGAGTGGATTGATATATACTTCCACATATACAGACATAGCCTACTTACATCACTCTCGGTGGATCACCCACGGAAAGTTGTAGATCATCGGAAAACCCAAAGCTACCTTTAATATATATTTCTCTAAAGTTGACCATTTTCAAAAAAAAATTCTTTTTTAGCAATTTCAAGATTATAAGTTACTTCTTTTATCTACAGATAGCTCTCCAAAAATGTTTTGGGAGAACGGTTTACAATTCAGCCAGTTGGATACTTTCATATGTCACTTTGGAAGTCTTAAAAGAAAGCTTGAGCCTATTATATGAGATTTTTTAGTATCGGGGAGAGAAGCAATTTTTTTCAGCATATACTTGAATTTAGTGGATTCAGAAATGTTTTGATTTATCAAGAGATCCTTGAAGTACAACTTTGAGTGAGTTTTTTTTCTTTTATCGATTGACTTTTTAACTATTCACCTTTTTTTTGTTATCCCTTCTTTCCCAATAGATTTATGTCACTATTAGCTAAGCATACAGAGGATCTACGCTACAAAAGGAATAGAGACTTTTGTAGATAATATGGAAGTAGTATTTAACAGATTCCTTACATCTTTCTGAAGTAATAGTTATAGGGTCCCGGGTAGAAGTCTAACAGCACGCCTGACGTTTTATTAAAAGACTTTAATTAATTACTTTCTAACTAATTCCTTCAGAAGACATCACATCACAATGAAGAGGCCCTTATACAGAGTTAAGAAAGTATAGAAACTGTCTATCTAAATCTCCTAGGCTGAATAATTGGATATATTATTTTAAGACTCTTTTTTTAAAAGTAATAATGTAAAGAAGTAATAATATTCATTTTATAATAATTCAAACTTAAGTTAGAATAAAATTACTCAAAAAGTGAGCTAAGTGAGTTATGAGAAAATTTATGTTCTAAAAAATTAAGATTAAATATGCCCATCAAGATTTAAGTGGTTATTTCATAAATAACCAATAATTCAATTGAATACACGTATTTGCATAAAAGACCTCATATGAAATCGTGTTTTGTAGCGATTTATTTTTTATTTATTTTCTTTCTTTTTTTTTTTAATATCTTAAATTTATTTAGCATTTTTAATTGAAAATATAATTATAGCATTCATAGTATAGGAGTATGTAGGTAAAGTACTTAGTTTAATTAAAGTGTTTTATTTGACATAAAAGCAGTTGTAAAGGACATCAATATGAGAACTACTATACGATTCAATATTTTTAATTTCTTTTTAATATTTAAAAAATTAAACGTGTAGCTGTTAACTATAACAATCTTTATCGTGTAAAAAAATTATTAGGGCTAAAGAAAAATATTTACACTGTAAATCTAAAAGTACAATAAACTAGGATCGATTCATTACATTCCCAATTCTTACAATATACAGTACATTAATTAAAAAACGAAAGGCTTTTGTACTTTCACATTACCGTTGTTTATAAACTCTCCCCCTTTGGCTGTAAGTTACGATGACGTCACAAGGGACTGGATGGAAGGCTTTCCAAGAAACAACACCTGTCGGTCTGTTAACCCTGACGCTCATAACCCCTCGACTACGTCACAAATGAAGGGTCGAATGAAGGCTTCTGAACTTATCACAGTATTATCTACAATATTCCCTACTATGTGACGTCAGAATAATATAGGGTTTCGGATGAAAGGCAAACCTATAATGTGTCATACGTACCATTTGTCTATTAAAAAAAAAAATAATAATCTAAATATAGCCGTTAAAATATGATTTTGAAAGTTATAGAAATCCGATGTTGTAAAAAAAAAAACTGATTTGGTTTCTTTTAACCCATTTTACTATTGAACCAATAAGAAAAAAGTAAAATTTCCTCTATATAACCTCATGGCATCAAACGAATTTTAACAGAATTAAAATAGACATGACTTTTCATTTATACATTTAAAGAAACAGAGTTTCTTTTAATATTCGGATTGATATAAAAAAAGTTGTTACGAAAGGTTTTTGGCTATAATTAATTTCTATATACATGCTTAGATAAAATACAATAAAGAAAGATTGAATTTATTTTCTTTGAAACAACGGTTACAATTTTCTGATCCGGACACAGATAAAGTTTTTGATACTTTTGACATTGAAAGATACATATTATTTGAGTGGCTCCAACAAATCGAGAACTTGTGTTCTTCCCCCCCTAACATTGGATTTTCTAATAGCATTTGGTGTACTTCACAACTTTATTTTATAGTTATGAAATATCTCAGTTTCGTTGTACACATTATACTGTTTTAAGGCCGTACTGGATCGTATTAGAAGCTTTATTATTTATATCAGTATAAATTTAGTTGTGAATCTATCTATCTTAATTAGCGGATTTTCCAAAAAAATGTGGAAATCGCTAATGCACACGGTCACGTTTATATACATATGTATGTATAAAATATTTTCGTCTTCTGTACCGGACCCAAATCTTAACCGATTTTGACAAAATTTGGTGGGATGATGTAGACCTTTTGGGAATAGATCCGTATTGATTTTCAAGCGAATCGGTTCACAGGAACCGGAGTAAGAGGCAAAAAACCGAGTCGGATACGTTTTAGAAATTAACTAAAACTAGAAATCCGCCGTTCTGACGCACTTATTGCGACAGAGTATATATTTTCTTTTTTACTTTTAATTTCCTCGCTCATAGCTCTAGCGTTATGTCGAAAAAAGAAAAGTATAGTAATCATTAAAAAAATGTTTTATGTGGGTTTTTCTCGACATTCATGAGTCGGGGATCTCCAAAAAATGTTGGAAGTTAATGGTTGTACATACGTACATGTGTACGTGGGTTGGAGTATTTGAATCTTAATAATGTTAGACTGGGTAACAGATTTTGTTAGAATTTGGTACAGTGACACGTGTGTATAGGACAATCCGTCGATAAACGATTGTGGTCAGTACCCTTAAGGGGTGGAATACTTACTTTCTTTGGGGTCAGTTTTTTAATAATTTTGGAAACATAACCCCACTTTATATTAAGTTCAGTATAAGCGTACATGGTTGTCTTACCATTTAAAAAAAAAGTGCCCCTCAAATTCTCCCCTTCCCCCAAAATTGAAAAATACTCTATTTATTTCATCCTTTTTAACCGTAATACCGTATTTTTTTTATTAAGGCTTCCTAGGAGTAATAGTAGTATAAGTAACAAAAAAAAAAAAAAAATTTGGGGGCAATATTAGGGGTGGAGGTGTCGATATAAGTGTAAAAGTATATTTTCATGAATTTTTAAAAATATTTTTTAGTTTGTTTAACCGTTTAACATTATTAAAAGGTTGAATAACATTCTGTTACTAATAATATTGTAATAAAATTTCATTCTAACCCATTACCACCCACAAAAAAGAAATCTTACGTAACTTTTTCATGTATCAATATTTTTCCGATATAAGAATAAATAACCAATGTCAGGAAAGTATTACCAACTTTGTTGTCAGCTTTTTTTAATTTAAATTGTTAATAAGTATATATTTTAATTATGTAATTAAAAATTTACTGATAAATTGTAAATATTTATCTTTCTAAAAAAATAATGCAGAAAAAATATATATACATAATCGTATACAAAAAACATATGCGCGCGCGTACACACACACACACACACACACGCGCGCGCGCACACACACACACACACACACACACACACTCTCAGTAGTATTAAAAAAGTATAACAAACATTAATTAACATAGAAAAATACAACCTAGCATTTTTTAAATTTATTTTTCTGTATGAAACTAAAAAAAACAAAAGCATGGTGGTGGAAGGATAACTCAAAACTTTTAAATAAAAAAAAGGGAAGGGTTGTGACAAATTATTTTTAAGGGTATTGAAAAAAATATATTTTGATGTAAAATATTTTGGATCTACGACAATCCGTATCAAAATAGAAGCAGCTTAATTTTTTTTTCAGTTAGTTTCAAAAATGCCTTACAGTATACTCCAAGTAGCGGTTTCAAAACAAAAAATAAATATTTTTGAATGTTTGAATCAGATGATTTTTATTTTTTTCACAATGGCCTAAAATTGGTTAGTCAAAAACCGATATTTTGCTATTCTAGTTGTTATGATTAAAATTTTAATTAAGAAATATAATAACCTAGGTTAATAGAAAATTTGGTATAAAATAAGACAATCTTTGACCTTTTTATTATTATTAAGAAGCGAATTATTAAACTTCAAATTTATTTGAAAAAATATAATAGGTTCACTAATACATTATTCAACGTTGTATATGTAATTTGTTGTTTGTACTGAAATCCGTAAAAAAATAATTATAATAATATAAATAATAATAATAATTAAATTATAATTATTTAAATTATAATAATAATTATAAAATAAAAACTTGAAATTTTAGTAGAAAATTTGCCAAAGTATGAAACATCCAAAAGATGATCGGTCGTATTTTTATTTCCAGTAAATAATTGATTTCATTCATAACATATAAAACAGTTATAAATGAGTTATTGAAACGTTTTGTAAGCGGGAAAATAACAGTATAATTGAAATTAATTACTTAATTCTTGTATAATTTTTTACAATTATTTCTTTGTGTGCGTAGTTATAACCGTTTTATATAACTAAAATTTCGATTACATCGCTTAGAATAATTGAATTTCACGATTAAATAATTAATTATAATTTTAAGTAAACGGTGAATAATTTTATGTTGATCAGCTTTTATTAAATTTACGCGCGCTTCGTTAAACATAAATTGATATTCGGGGAAAAAGGATAAAATAATTGGATACTTTATTTAAGACGGCAGTAGCTAGTCGCAGTATGTTTTTTTTTTTTGTTACTAAACAACCTCTAATAAGAGAAAGATCCAGACGGTGTTGAATAAATTATAAGTGAAAGCTGGCAGACTGAATTTGGCAGTGAAGTAATATAATTTTAGATAATAAATTGTAATTTTACGATTAAATCATTATAAATAAATAAAATAATTATAATTTTTTACTTAAAAATAATATTTTATCTACATTAATGATAGTTTTACGAATTATCGTACGGTAGAAGCTAATTCAAAATCTGGCAACAGTGTCGCTGAACTTTCCCGTCATTTGCATATATCGTACAATCTTTCTCGGCTACAAAGTTAAACGATATTATAACATAGTAAACTTTTTAAAGTTTTATTTTATTATAATTAAAAGAAAATTATTAAACTAATAGTTAAACCGATATAGGAGAGTTTATTGCAATTAGAATAAACTAAATCTTTGATATATTTATGTAAAAAGTTTGTTGCATATAATTTTTTTGTCTTATATTTTTTACCGTAGGGAGTAAATTCCTTTAAATCCTCTGAAATTGATATTAAAACATTTAAAATCACTAAAAAAAAACGTCCATTCTAATTACGACATTATAATTAATTTGTCATAAATAAAAAACAGACAGCAAAGTTGTTATTTTTTTTCTGGCAACGTTTATTTATTTTTATACACAGATCATATTCAGTTCATATATTCAGTTTTTATACAGTTTATACGGTTATTATTTTTTTTTACTTTTCTCTTCACTTCTCCCCAAAATTATCTCTCAAGAAATTCTTTTTATTTGTCTACATTTTCTATGTTAAATGGAAGAAACTAAACAAACTTCCAGCGAATAATGTGCAACCAATAAAATGCTACCCAAGATTTATTTTTTTGGTGGTGGGGGGGATTATCATGAAATTTAATTGTAGTTATTAAAGTTTAAATTAATTTAAATAATCCCAAAAATCTATATTTTTAAACTTTGATTGCCTACTCCCAAGGTATCTTTTTTTGTGGAGGACTACTTTGTCTAGAAGATAGTAAAAAAGAAGACATTAAAAAAGATCCGATTAAAAAATATGCAATAAATAAAAATACACCTTTTATTGATTTTACTGTAAGGGGAAGAATTATGGGACAAACATTTTTTAAACTATTAAGATAAGCATGTACGCATGTACTAAACTTAATATAAAGTGGAGCTAAATTTGTAAAATTTTGAGAAAATTGAACCAAAAGAAACTTTTTAACCCACTCCTTCGAGATGTTGACCCCAAACGTTTAGCAACAAATTGTCCCATATACACGAGTCTCTGTGCCAAATTTAATCAAAATCGGTTTATACAGTCAAACGTTATTAAGCTTCAAACACGCTAACATAATTTTTCATACATGCATACGTAAGAATATTACCTCCGCCCTTCTCCCTCAGTCATGAAACGGCAAGAAAAAGAAAAAACATACCCCATTTTTTGACTGATTACCATATTTTTCTTCTAACTCTATTACTTAACTCATAAATTTCTTCATAGTTCTTGAGCTTCGATGCCAAGAAAGAAAAATGACAAAATATTACTAGACGATAAAATAAAAATGAAAAAAATACACAACTGTAATGGTTGTAGGCTACCCGCTGTGCTTCACTAATCACTCCCAAAAAGTTATACAGCCTATAAGTCCCTTGCTAAGCTCGCTAAGAATGAGTTATGAAGTAGTTTCCTGTGGCCTTCTTTACTGACAAGGGCCGGGGCAATCAACTCCTGCGAGTTTATTGATGTTCTTTTGCAAGGTAGTAACAGTTCTTCTTTTAAATCTAGAATGGCAGCTTCTAATTTGGCCCGATTTCTGAGTAAGCTACATTTAAAAATATTGAAACGGCTCAACAAGCTTATTTGTAATACCTACAGTCGCAGCAGCTGAATGTCCAGTGTTTCAGTTTTATAATTCACGTTTCAGCTTCTATACCGATTTTTCTTTTTAACTATTTTTTTTACATATACACTAACCCAGATAATTTCTTTATAATATAGTATTTATAATAACAATAATAACATCTATAAGAATATTAAAAAAAAACACAAATTTCATGTTTGATAATTTTAATTTTATTTGAATACAACAATTATTAATCTAAAAATCTTTTTAAACATGTGAGAGTAGACGTCACATGGGAAATAAATTAACAAATAACCAGCATACAAATATTGTTTTATAAATCTCGCAAAAATCTTAATAAATAAAGTTAATATTACTGCCATTAGAAGTATGAATATTTGAACCGCTCGAAAATCTTCAAATGGAGTTTACTCGGAAACGAGGCCAAGTTGGAAGCTACCATTCCGAATTTAAAGGTGGGACCCTACCACACTGCAAAAGGTCATCAATAAACACTGTTGCAAGCTGACTGCCTGCCCTTGTGAGCCAAACATATAGTTACATATCAGCATACGAAGCCCACTGAAAGGCGATTGGTATTCAGTCCAGTAAATGACACCTTTACGCGATACACCATAAGGACCCTGGCTATTTAATTACCATAATTACTCTTGAAGAAAATAATCTGACCAGTGACGCTTGTATTTGAAGAACTTTATATGAATTACAGCCATAAGTAAGATTCTATCGATAATGTAAAGTAGCAAATCAATTTACTTCTTTCCGTTGTGAATCAATGCGTTAGAGAAACTCAAAAGGAAAATTACAAAGATTAACTAGTATATAGTAATAAGGTTAAGAGGTAAACAGGAATAATTAAAAAGGTACATTATAGCGATATATAAGATATTAAACGGATGTATTACTCCACCTAATCCTCCGATAACAATGAAAATTATTCCGGAAGACTCGGCCTTATTTAGAAAAAATACAGACGTAAAAATGTAGTTAAATCTTTAATAAAAAAATCGTAAAAAAATAATCAACTTAAGTTTAGTTATGACATAGTCTCTTGTTACATGCTTTTCAATATAAAAGGCAATGCTAATGTGATAGGGAAGTTCCATTCTATATGGTGGAAAAGATTAATCAATCCACTTGTAATTTTCAACTGCTATTTAAAAGGTTATTTTAATGTATACATCACTGAAGAAAAATATTTAATAAAACAAATATTTTGTAAAATTACTATTTTTTTATTGCACTACTGCCCAAAAAGGGGTGTATTATAAAGGTGTATGTATGTATTTATGGTTTTCCGAAATAGCAGCTCAACGGCTGAACCGATTTAAATGTATGACTCCGCATTGGAATCCTTTCGTAACAGGGAATATCATAGGCTACATAAATAGGGAATGTAAATAAATAAATAGTTTACACTAGTTTAGAGATTTGCCGGTTGAAGCATCTATTTTTGTAAAAAATATAAATAAAAAATAGGTGAAATAAATTTACGTTAAATAAAATTATATTACATAAGTTGAAATTATTTCTGTTTAATAATAATGCGGTTTCCGTGCGGACAGCATGTAAGGCTAGATTAATCATCAACATCAACTGGTAACAAACAGGGTGCCCCTGGGGCGTTGTGTTGGAAGGTATAATAAGATGCTCTTATGATATGTGTACAAAAAATCGTCTGATTTTCAAAATTCAAACGGAGTATTTGTTAGTAGGTTGCCAAATTTTGCATGAATCAAGTACACTCTCGATCTAAAAGATACGGTTATTCAGAAATATTGTTACATTTTTGCAACCAATCTTCCGGGGGGCGTTTGGGGGCGTTCAGGCGGTCTAGGAAGGCGATGGCTGATTTAAAAAAAAGGCAAAACTTATGTTTTCCTGATATTTTAAAATAAAATATAAATTAAAATGTAAGTTTCATCTCGTAAGTAGAATATACCACATTTAAAAAAAAATAATCCCACTTGCTGTTTTTAAAAGTGCGTCTTAAAAACAGCAATTGCAATTATTATTTTTAACAAATGGTAAATTTAAAAAGTTTGGAGGGCTAGAAAATGTTTGATTCTCAATTTGGGCGTGGGCGAAAAAATTTGAAAATCAAACTATATAGATAAGTATAAATATATATACATATGTTTAAATATATTTAAAAAATTATACTATATACATAATTATCATCCGCACGCTCTTTAGATATCCTATATTTGTAATTATCCTATATTACAGAGCAATGTTTTTTTTTTTTTGTAGTCGTGCCTTTTATCATTTTTAATATTTATCTTTTTTGTACGTCATTAATACTCAATAAAGTTTTGTAAAAAATATATATTTACAATTTTTTTTTGTTGTAATTTTTATTATTATTTTTAATGTTGTAATTACACTGAAATTTGCATAGATTACTATTAGTAATTATATTACAAAACTGTAACCGATTAGAATTAATTAAAATGTATTTATATTGTCACTGCTACTTAATTTGATGATAAACCAAACACTACATCGCTGTAAAAAGTGATAAATATTTATTTACCCCTTATTACCCATCGATTATTGGTAATTCTTGGTGTAGAGTATTCCTGCTATCTGGCGTTTATTAATGGCTATCTGGCTATATAAGTCAATACCATTTACAATTATGAAAAATAAAACAAAATAAAAACTTAAATAGATACTTTTTTGCATAGACCAGAAAATAATAAGCATCAACATATACATATTTTTTGTACTTCTGAAGTGAAAAAAAAATTAGCAAACTACAACTATTGATTGATCCTTCTCCCTTGAAAAATCCAAAATAAAGTGTTAAAATTTTAAAAACTTTCGTTTACCATTTCGATAAAATAAATGCCAATCTAATAAGTGCCTCACTAATAATTGAATCCAAGGTCCAATTGAATGAAAAGTGGTCATATTGTCTGCCACAAGTAACCAGATACATAATAAATAAATATATATATACATAAATTCTATTACTAGTTCTATTACTACATTTTTGTATGTTTTTTTTTTTTTAATTTTAAATTATCTACTGAATAAAATACTTAAATACCAGATTTGAAAAATTAATAAAAATTATATAGTGTTTAATCTGTCAGCGTTATTATTTCCAATTGATACAATCTGTTATTTTGAACTAGAAATTAAAAACCCACGAATTTATTCGTGAAACACGCCCAGAACTGAATAGTGTCCAATTTAAACTGATAATTTACAAAGTACTAGTTTTGGTCTTTTAATTCAGTAATGGTTTTGGTTAAATCATTCTTGAGATACATTAACATTTATTGTGTCGTATACATGTACACATATCTTTGTACGTTATATTGTATTATGTATTGTTATGTACACGTATGTTATATGCATATATAGAAAGAGAGAGAGAAAGACATTGTAGCGAACACATTAATTTGTTGCTTTTAAATTCAAGCACCTGAAAATACTAAACAAAAATGTATAAATCCAGTGAGATTTTTTTTACATTTTTTGGTTTTTCTTTAACCTTTTGGCTAAGGCCATATTTTTAAATGCAGCCTATGCAAAAACTTTCAATGGTTACGCACATGATTTCTCGTTTATTTTTCATCCGAAAATTCTCACAAAATTAGGGTAGGTTAACAAAGAATTGGTGATTCATACGGTACAAACAAAATTTTGATGTGTTAA
>JAAAKQ030199887.1:0-11865 GCA_010016005.3 Zanna intricata
CACACACACACACACACACACACACACACACACACACACACAGAGAGAGAGAGAGAGAGAGAGAGAGAGAGAGAGAGTGAGAGAGAAAGTGTGCGACAGAGGGGGTGAGAGTTGGTGGGGTGGAGGGTGTGTGGGTGAGGGATAAGAGAGAGAGAGTTTGAGGGTGCGGGAGAGAGTGCGAGTGAGTGATTGGTGAGGGAGGGAGGGGAAAGAGAGAGACACACACAAACAAATGCCCTTCAGTAGGGTAGGATTATTAATTTTATTGGAATCAAATATTTAAACTTTCTGATAATTAACCTGGATCATTTTGAAACATTTTTTTGGGAAATCTAATAAAATAAGTAATTTTACTTTTTCACTTGTCTTAGCTTTAAATGACTTTAAAAAGAAAAATACAATATAACTTTTAATTTTCCTAGATAATTTTTTCAATGATAGGGAACTAGATGACTGATTTATAATTTGACATAATACTGCAATTCACCGCATACTTCCGATAACGGTTAGAGGTATTTATATAAGAAGCTTGTTTTAGTTTTGAATGGCACTTCTTAAAAAGTTTTTTGTTTTACTATATATTTGAACAATTAATATAAAACTATTGATCGATAAAATTATGCTCCCATCACGAATAAAATATAACTCATTCGATCTACCGAATGATCACGAATAGAATAGACACCCACTACCAAGAAGAGCCGGAAGCACACTTTTAACTTTGGACTGACTGTCCCGTTTCCTAAATAAAACAACTTTTTCATTATTTCGTTATTAATCCCTTCAACCCACGTTATTTACTAATTTTTAGCTAGACGCCCACTGCAATCCAGCTAAAGACGTGTGTCTTTAAGCGCAATTTGTACGATATATAAATCATTTGTATCAGGTAACGAAATATTATCTGCATTATAATACAATACTGTACAGTATTTTTACATTTTATAACTTCTACATTCGGTTTCAGTAAAAAAAATCACACAATATTTAGTTATCCGAGTTATATCGCAAAGTTATAGCTGCTTTTTGAGCATTTAATACATTAATTATTTCTAAAAAAAAAAAAAAAAATTTGACGTGGACGCAAAATGACTTCCATTTCAATAGATGTGTATCCTTGTAAGATCCAAATATTTCTTTAATAAAAATTTTATTTGGCTATAACGCTAGAACTAATGAAAAACCACCAAAGAACACCGGTATCCACGATCTAGTATTCAAATCCGTATAACAATTTTTATCTTTACTAGGACTTGAACCTTAGAACTCTCGACTTCAAAATCAGCTGATTTGCGATGTCGCGTTAACCACTAAACAACCCGGTGGGTTGGTATCCACGATCTAGTATTCAATTCCGTATAAAAGTAACCGTCTTTAGCAAGATTTGAACCTTGGAACTTTCTTTTTAAAAATCAGCTGATTTGCAATGACCAGTTAACGACTAGACCTGCTCGGTGTGCTTGTGAATCATAACTTAACACATTCTCATACCTTACTTCGAGTCACAATTTTTATTTAAATTAATTATGTAATGCCACTATACGTAACTTATCCATGTGTCGTTTTTGTTTTTGATTACAGTCTTCTTTACTGTACATGTGTGTAGGCATTTTTGTTTTTCCGAACGTTCACTAAATTTGTAATTTCAATTTTAATTTTTTATTTTTACGGATACATATTACAGTCCAGTACCTAAAGCATTATCGGGTATGCAGCAATCAACAGGATATACAACAGTACCAAACTAGTACTGTTGTACTTCCGGTATTATTGTAACAACTTGGCATCGAAGAAGCCATAATAAGAGTTGTGTTGGACTGAAAACACTGTAAATTTAAGTTAATTTAAATTATGTTTACTTATTAAAGTTTAAGGTACTGAAATTCGTTATTCTTCAAAACTATCAGTTCCTAAATATAAGATTTTTTAAATCTAAATACGAAAATTGTTCTACAATGCAGAGTATTGTACTGTACGAGCTAACATAAGATAGAAATTTTGTGCTTACGAATTCTGTAGAATGCATTGTTGAAAATGATGTAGTGTTCTGGTAAGTACACTACCATATGTTGTATAGTCCGCTATTTCAACCCTGTAATCACCGGAATCCTGTTCTCAATAGAAAATATTTTTAAAATTCCATTAACTCAGGTTTTACAGCATAATTCTCTTTTTTTTGTGTTTTTTTTTTTTTGACTATGGGGGATCTCAGAACGTCAGCATTTGAAAAACTCCGGAATCCAAAATTTTGGCTGATCGCCATATTTTCCTTTACAACTGTGCATCTGCAACAGCAATACAGCTATTAAAGGAAAAATAAAAATCATATTTCTGCACAACAAGGATTTTGGATTTAACAATCATATTTTACTAGGAGAATGATAAATGGATAAAGAAACTTATTAATTCACGTAAAAAGTTGTAATCGATGTTTCAGTACTAACTGGAAAATTTATAAAGGGCTTAAAATTTAATACTTTCCCTAGTAAAAAGTTAGGAACTATTATTAAACATTTGAAGCGTTATATTTTACGTTTCATATTTATTATTTTTATTTCTGTTTAATAAACGAAAAGATAACAAAATATTTTGTAATACGTTTTTTAATCCGTTAAAAGCACCTCAAACTATATAGTTAGTGATATAAAATATATATATACTTTCAAAATATTACTCAAAATACCACACCTCAAATAAAAACATGTTTTATAAGATAAAAAATTACAAAAAATAAAGATACAGTCTACGCTTGTATGTAAAATTAAAGATTATTTCCACTCGGATAATATCTGGTTTACAAATGGGCTGAATTACTGAGAACGCTGGTCTGATTATGCGCACTTATATAACTTATGCATGCTCCTCAAGACCGATAATGCCTAATATGTTTTGTGTAATATTAAAAATCTGATATGGACACCACATGACTTCCTTGTAATAAAAACCAAATATAATAAGATTCATAATTATAATTTTCAATTAATATTAAATAATCAGATGCTTCACCAATTTTTTTTTTTTCTTTTTTTACCTCCGGAACCACCGTTAAAGTTATATATCTTCAGAGGATGAGATGAGTGAATTGTAGCGTGTGTGAAAAATGCCATGCCTGACCGGGATTCGAACCCGGGACCTCAGGATGAAAGACCGAGACACTACCACTCGGCCACGGAGGCCGGCACCAAATCTATTACATATACACATATGTAATAATGGCTGTTAAAATACATATACACATTTTTAAAAGTCCATAACATTTTATTTCACTAATAACTTCGTATTTTTGTATTTTATATTATTATGTATTGTAATTTTTTTACAATCACGAGTTAATAATCATTAATTATTCAATATATTTAAATTAAAAAAAAAAATAAAAGGAAATGAAGTCTGATTCGGAAACGATGCGCCTTCCCTTGTTAAGATCCAAATACTTCATTAATAAAAATTTTATTTGGCTCTAACTTTGAAACCTATGAAAATAAGTACCACTTATGATTTATCTTTTAAAAGCTTTAAAAGTATTAGGCTTTTTGGAACACTACTGGTTCAGTTAATTTTTTTTTTCTTCAGGTTCTTCTTCTTTTTTTTTTATTTCATTTGGTTCGGTAATTTCGATTACAATCAAAAGGAGAGGTGCACAACTAGATGTTACAAGAGTCCTAAATCCAAAATTTTAACATCCTGTAGCTAATTATTTTTGAGTTATGCAAGGTACGTAAAATCAAAATGGATTCAAGGATGGTCAAAATGGATATTTCCGTTGAATTCTGAAACCGAAATTATTCACCATCATAATACCTCCTTTATTTCGTATAAGTTAAAATAGACTAAAAAAACAGTAAATAATGCATTACTGCATACCTGTACGTACGTTACTAGCATATATGATAAAATAAAAATGTAATGTACTTTTATTATGTTGTACATCCATTATAAAAACAAAAGCACATTCGTAAGAACGAATTCCAGAACTGAAAGAAGAAAACGTTTTTTTATTACAAAGTATATTTTATGTATGTGTATTTTTTTAATGTACTTTTTATGTATCAGATATACTAATATTTAAATGTTTATTTAAAATTTGATAACTACTTCTTAATAATAATTTATTTAATTTATATTTTGCAACACTAGTTTTTATTACAGTGCATTATTTAGGTTGCAATACATAAAAATTAACTTCAGTAATTTAATGACAGTAATAAAAAAATATTTACAATTTACATAATTATGAATCATATTTATTATTCGAAAATTATATATAACAGAATCTAAAATGTATAAATAATCCATTTTATAACGAACAATATCGTTAATAGAACTGAAAAAAAATTAAAACCAGTCGCGGGGGACTGACCAACAGAAAACTTAAACAATGAGTACCGGATCATTGGTTAATAATTATATTTGATTCTATTGCTGATTTTAAAGTATATGATTATTCATCTCAATGGATTTAATATACTACTTAAGAAATCTATTTATAATATAGTGTAATGATTAATTAAATAATTTGATAATAAAAATCAAATTGGTTTTCTTTATTAAATAAATGTTAGAAAACATTTACATTTTAATAATGAATTATAATATTTTTTTTTAAATATATTATTACATTATATTATTATTCTATTTCTGTAATGTTTATATTATTTTTATTATCAGATTCAACTAAGAATGAAATAATTGTTTTATGATAACTAAAATATGAAATAAATACTCTGGAATGAAATCTGTCCAAATATCTTGTAAATTTTCTATGTTTTTTTTTACACTGAATCTAAATAAATATTTTAAAATTAATTTTATATAAACAAATTAACAAACCCTGAAGGGTTTAATCAATACGTGTAGGTATACACAACCATATCTACAAAGCGATGTGCTCCGGATAACTACAACAGTCTTTTCATACTGTATTAATGTATACGTATATGCGTACCGGTATACAGAAAGAGAGAAAAAGAGCGGGAGAAATTAAGAGAAGTGGAATCAAAGTCTTTCTTTACTGTATATTGATGTAAACGTATATGCGCATATGCGAAATTATACAGAAACAAAGAGAGAGATACAGAAGTGTATCGGGAATCACTGACAGATCATCGATGTTTTTTCTCCCACCTCTCATTCTATATATATTATACGCATTTATGTATAAATTCTCGCTCCATGTCTTTCTCTCCTATATATATATACATATATATATATATATGTATATATATATACATACATATATGTGTGCTTATATATATATATGCTCATATATATACATATATATATATAAGCTTATATATATGCTTAGCGTGTCGTGACGATTTTTTATTACGAGTAAATTTTTTTTTTCTCCATGATTAAGTCTATCAGAAAAGTGTCTGGCGCAACGCGCCAGAAAAAGTTTTCATTTCAAAAATTCAAAATTAATTTCTATTTAATAGTGGTATTCCTGGACCTGATCTTTAAGACTGTTGGCCTAACTGTTTAATTTGTCTAGTAAGTTAACTTATTCTTCGGATAACCGAGGTGATCATAAAAAATATTTATCTCTTTTTTTATCGATCATTCGAATATTTCTTTATTTTACTCGTAAAAAAACACAATTTTATTCAAAGTCGTTTAACCATTGTTTAAACGACTGTTTAAACAACTGTTTAAACGATTGTTTAAGTAGGACAATAACTTTTTCTTAACCACTCTCTCTTTTTTCTGTTGAGCCTCGGGATCTACCGTAAGGTAAATTACTTCAGAGGATAAACCAGGATGATATGTACGAATGAGAATGTAGTGTAGTCTTGTACAATCTGAGGTCGACCACTCCTGAGAAGTATGATTCCGTGTGTGCGTGCGTAGGTGTGGGTGTGTGTTCGCGCGCGCGTCTGTTTCACGCTGTGTTTAATTGCAATCAACGGTGAAACATTTTATTAAGTATTTTAAGTAATTAAGTATTTATAACTTAAAACTTAATTAATTATGTAATAATTAAGTATTTCTGTAATATTTAAGTTTACTTTCATTCATTAAAATATTTTGAATTTTACAATGAATAAAAATCGGGGTTGTAAAAATTCTCCAATTATATTTGGTTCTGTTTGCGAAGAGTTCATCACGAAAAGTCAACGAAAACCCGTATCGAATCTGCTGAAAACTGCTTACATACATTATTTTGACTGTCTCTTGGGAGACCAAGATTAATTCTCCGTTCCACATGTAGCATGCGTCAAGTGCTACGTTAAAATAAACCACTGGTTAAAAGGAAAAGAGAGCATTTGCCTTTTGGCGTATTTATAATTTGACGAAAGCGTACTAACCACTATGATGACTGCTATTTTTACTTAACTTTTTATTGTTTGAATACAAGCAATAAAAGCAGTATTATATACACTCGTGTTCGTTCAGCTATGAGACCACTTTACTTCTTGGTATTGATTTACCGATTCCAATTGCTCAAAACTTTTTGGAAAGATATTTTTCATTCCCCAGAAGGCTCAACTGATGAACACTCAATTTTAATAGATAATAATTATATTCTAGAAGAATCAAATACTGAACTTCACCTCATGCACAAGCAGAACTAAGCGACCTAATTTGTGACTTGTTTGTCGAATCGACATGCAAAAGTTCGTGAAAATATATTTGACAGCAAATTGCATACTAAAGAACTAGCAGCATGGAAGTCATTAAAAGTTATCGTTAATGGTTTTCTTGAAAACAAAGAAGGCTAAAAATTATGATCGGCTTATAAATAAACTCTTAGTGAACAACTAAAACTTAGACTGCAAAATGTCATTGGAAATTCATGTTTTACATTCTCATTTGGACTTTTTCCCTTTAAACTGGGTGACATCAGTGACGTAAAAGATGAAGGTTCCACCAAGATATATTGCAGATTAAACTATGTTGTCAAGGCAGATGGGATGAATCAGTAATGTGTAACGATTGCTGATTATAAAAAGGAAAGACTTCAAGGAATACCAAAAGAAAATAAGAAAAAAGAATTTAAGATAAGCATAAATGTCTGCAAAATAAAGGAAGGAATTTTAATTGTAATTATTATAATTTTGTATTCTATTATTTAAGAAGTTTCTCAATATTTATATCTAAAACTCTAAGGGTGATGAAGAAAAACTGATTTCATTTTAAGATTCAGCGTAAAAAATACATTCAATTTACCTACTTTTATTTCATTAACAATTTTTTTTTTGACCTGTAATTCTTGATAACTAATTCTTGATAACTATTCTTGATGCTGATTATCCTAATTTTTTTTTTTTTGTTTTATTCAACCTCCGGAACCACCTTTAAGAGGATGAGATGAATGAGTTGTAGCGTGTGTGAAAAATGCCATGCCTGACCGGGATTCAAACCCGGGACTTCCGGATGAAAGGCCGAGACGCTACCACTCGGGTCGCGGAGGCCGGCTGATCATTCTAATTAGATTTACGTAACCGTAATTGATTTTACTATCAAATTTAATTCAACCGCTTAACAAGGGAATAATAAAAAATAAAAAATTTATTTACTGAAGTAAAGTAATAAGCTACATTTTATAAAACATTGGAGAAAATATGTTGACTTCTTCCCTTATAGCTAAAGATATCTGTACATGTATGAATTTGTTATTCATTCATCCAGTCCTATAGTCATTCATTCAGTTCATAACCGATAGTGGGGGAAAAAGTAAAAAGTAGCACGATAAGAAATTTCTTCGACAGATTTTTAAAATTCGATTTTGCTGAAATATTCCATACCTAAATTAATGCTAACATTTTTTTTAACGGCAGGTTCAAAATTTTGAATATTTATCGAAAATCAACGAAAACTTCTACGATGAAAATGAAACGGATGACGAAATAATCAAAAAGATTACTAAATAAATAGATATAACTGAAGATAATGAAGATGAACCCGAAGTCAAACGCGTATCTACGCATCCCAATAAAAGTTCCAAAAAACGATTTTATTCATAAACTTCACCATACTTTATACAAGAAGGCGATAAAGGAAGCCCGCTAATAGAACTGCGAGTCTGTATCAAGTTTGTATAACGCCAGATAATGAAAGGGCAAAGACAGAAACACAAAGTAGAATATTTTCAAGAGGTTTAACTAATTAAAAGAGAGTTTTTATTTACCTTCGCAACCACTATTACATCAGAAGATGAAGATGAATGATTTGTAACGTATGTGAAAATGCCATGCTTGACCTAGACCTGACCGGAATTCAAACCCGGGACCTCCGAATGAAAGGCCGAGACGCTAACACTCGCGCCAAGGAGACCGGCAATTAAGAGAGGTTTAAGTACATATTTCTGTATTTTACGGACCATAAAAATCACTCATTACTTTGATTATCGAACTTTGTTTTTTAATTATGACGTAAGCCTACAAAAAATTCTAATAATTGTGTAATTTAATAACATTGTTTATGCAAATTTAATACTGAATTAGAAGTATAATTCTAATGAATAACATGTTAAATGGTATTATTATGTACTGTACTGTTTGTTATCATCTCATTTTCGGTTAATATCGCTTAATAGGGCTAGCCGTTTAATAGGGTCCCGGTCCCGAAGTGGTCTGATTATCTGGAATCTACTCTAATTCAATCTTTGTCATCCTGTACAATTTTCTCTTTAAATCTTTTAAAGACTAAATTAATTAAACATAAATATCTTAATATAAAACCTATCAAAGTATTTGTTCTCTTCAATAGATTTTACCATAAATGTTTCTCCTCACTTATACATCTAAAGACCTTATTATTTCGAATCCTCTTAATTTTCAACATCTTTCTGTAATAAAGAACACTTAGATACCTTTATCCTTTTACGTTCTATTTTTGCTGCTAACTTTATTTTACCCTCATAAATCGGTATTCTCAGGAATATTTTTCAAATCGACACTGCATACTGTTATTTTCATGCAAGCTGTTCTTAATCGATCTCCTTTTGATTTCTACATTACTTTGTAATTAATTAATAATTTTACATCCAAATAACAATACATATTTTATAAATTTTGGCATATTGTGTTCCTGAAATTAATATTTAATTTCTCATCACCCACTTTTATTATATTTTATTTCCGTTTTTCCTTATATATTTGTAAACAAAATTTCTCTTGTAGCTAAAACAATCAAGGTACTTTGTATTAAGTGATCCTTTGTATTAATTTTTTTTTCTTTTTTTTTCAAAAGAGATACCGAATAGCCGGATCCGACCTCTCCGTCTCCGGGGGTTAGAGGCAAATGGCATATTAAGATCCAGACCCGGTGGGGCCGAGCTGTCTTGCAGGTTGGCGGTGAGGCCCATTGGAGACAGAGACACTTCCCTGGGTTGAGCAATACTTAATTGTAGGTCTGACCCAGGGGAGGAGGGAAAGAATATAGTTCCTTTACTTCTTACAATACTACTTACAAAGAAGTAAAAAGAAAAATTCTCATAACGTACAATAACCACTTAATAGCTTCCTATCCTTTTATTCAACTTCTTCAAAAATTTATTAGAATTAATCCTCTTTGTATTAAAAACGAAGGTAACACATCAAATATTCAAATTTAATAAAACACACCAAGTATATTAACATTCTAAGGATGTAAAGCCAAACTAAACGTTCAACTATTACAATTACAAAATTTTGTTTCTTCGTCTTCCACATAAATAAAACGTTATAAAATATATAAATCCTAGATGGAAATCTCTTTTTATCATTAGAAATACTTTCCTTCTATTACTTTACTATCTTAACAGCTGCAAAGAAAAATTTTACCTGCACCTAAAACTTAACACACAACTGAAATTTATTTTCTTACTGTAATTCATCACTCTACACCATTCCCTTCCGAATTTCCTACAAACAGTACTTAGAACCTCAGATTATATATATATATATGAGAAGTAGAATAAATTATACGATACTGTAACAAACTTAAGTGAGATGAACTACAACGAGAGTTGGAAAATTGCGGTCGATGAGCAATGGATAGTATGTAGTGGTCGAAGAGAAGTGTTGGAAACTGGAAAAAGGAAAAGGAGTAGAGGAAAACCGGCAAATTTATTCGATTTTGGTAACAAGCCAACTGTGGTGGTAGTCCTGGTGCTCTGCTTCTGATGCTCTCTTTGCCCCCTGCAACCTCCCCTTGAGCTTCGTGCATCGGAGCTGAACTGCCATTGCTACTACTTTTACCATTATTATTATTATTATTATTATAATGCATACACATACATACACACGCACAGAATTTTCGCTGACGTTATTCATTGCGGTTCTAAACCAATTCTATTCTATTTTATGTTAAGTTATTTTATTTTCATTTACGTAAATTTAACTGAAATTTTGTTAACATGTTATATCAGAGAGCGGTTAAATGACGTTCATTTATTAAACTGTGCAAAAAGACAGCTAACTTGAAACCATTGTAACATTAAAGCGATACGTTCGATTGTTAAAACAGAAACAGAACACAGACAGCTTATTATTTTTATTAAACTGGGTAATGATAATAATAATAATAACAACAAATATCATTAGAGAGATATTTATTAATTTATAATATTCTATATCAGCGATATTTATTTGTTCCATATATTTATCAAACATATAATCAATTAGGTCAAGAACAGAATATTAGTATTTCTGGCTTGTAAGATCATTATGAAAATTTGGATTTTTTTTTTTTTTTTTTTAATAAAAACTAAGAATCATTTATAGTAGTTGAATGTAGGATAGAATCACCGCTAGAGTACAATAAAGATGTATTTTTTTACTTGTACAAGTAAAAGTAAGTACAGTAACCGCGAAAAATTTCGATTTTCGGATTTAAACGGAAATATACGTTTTTTTTTTTTTTGTTTTTTTGTGTTTTTTGAAGACGAAAAACGTTTTCGCATTATCATCGCCCGGAATAAAATTAATGATAGAAATATAAAACTAAAAATTTTATAACTACTTTTATTATTAACTTACAACTAATATCACAGATAAAATTTAATTGTTTAAAGCTAAAACTAGATTAAAATTTAAAAATGGTAAACAAAAACTTAAAACTAATATCACAGGCAAAATATTAAAAATTAAAACTAACATCACAGTCACAATTTCTTTAAAAATTTCTTTACCTCTATTTTTAAAGAAATAGAGGTAAAGGCCTCTTAAAGGCTTCTTTTTAAAGAAATAAGAGGTGTAAAGGCCTCCTAACAGATTAAAATTTATACTAATATCTGATGAAACACAAAAAACTACTACTAGAATTAAGTTAAAATATTACCTAAAACTTAGAATTAAAAATACACAGTTGCACTAAAACTTAAAACTAACATCACATAAATCTTTATAAAATGTACAAATAAAAACGGCAAAAATATACAACACGATATGTAACGGGTGTAAAGGGCCTCCTCACGGATTTTGAACATAAATTACGAATACATATGTATTAAATATTATTAAACATATGTATACGTCGCAGGAATGTAAAGAATCGATCCACCACTTGTTTATCGTTGCCCAGGATGTGACGAAAATTACTAGGCAGTTTAAATTTGCGACGTAAGGCCGCATAACATACGCAGTCCATCAAGATATGATGCACAGTTAAGCGGCAGTCGCATCTTACACACAATGGTGGATTCTCTCCTGACATCAGGTACCCGTGAGTGGCTCTAGTATGACCTATCCGCAATCGGCAAAGCACTACTTCTTTTCGACGAATGCGTCTGTGCGAGGAGTTCCATGGCAAAACTGTACTTTTAATATGGCGCAGTTTATTATCGACTGTGGCTGTCTAGTCGTTTGCCACTTTGCGCGAAGAGTGAGTTTTAGATGATTGATAAAGTCGCATGTAGTAACACGTGTAGTGGTTGACTAC
>JAAAKQ030199898.1:0-10750 GCA_010016005.3 Zanna intricata
TTAACGTTAAACTATGTATGAAAACACATATAAAGTCATTTGATCGTGTTTGTGCCTTAATTTGATGAGATTTCCACGCTAAACTACGTATGAAAACACATATAACCTCACGTAGCCCAATGCATAATAAAAGAGGTAGTTTTAACTGTGTTACAGATACCCTGTAGATCAGTGTAATTTATTAAAAACATTCCATGGTATTTCCTCTTCCTCTTACTGCTCACCAAAAGTAAGCGACCATTAAATTAATGCAATAAAAAATATCAGAAAACTTTGTGAACAAATTTAAATTGTACAGAATTTATTTAAGGTATGAAACTAATTAACAAATACTGTGATACAGCTGCTTATTGGTTTAAGTAGAACTTATACTTAATATAATTAATTTTTTTATTTATTCATTGCCCGTGCTGTAAATGAGAAAACATTTACACAACTTAGTAAGAAAGATAAACAAACTTTTTTTTGACTTTTATAACTATTGAAATAAAAAAAATTAACATCTCAAAAATTCAGTTCTCCACACTTTATTAAGAAAAAAAACACAAATGATTACAAATTTTTCTGTAAGATTTCATTTACAGATTCACACTGCATTTTTAACAAACAAAGAAAATGTTAGTTACAAACAATATTTTTTTTAAGAGATTAATCCTAAAATTAATAAATTTATTCACAACCTAATAAGAACCAAGAAAAATGACTGACAATGAAAATATTAAGTAAAAAGACATAAGCCAAAATAATAAAAAGGAAAAAATAAAAAGGAAAACAATTTATCAAATCAATAGAAAAATTCATCTATTTAATCAAAAAACAATAATACATACATCCTTATGTTTTTATATAAATTTTTTTTCCATAGCTATTACAATATATGAGGCAGTGTTTTAAGAAAGTACTATTTTACATAATTTCCACTAATATTAAGACGCTTGTTGTATTGAGTGATCACCTTTCGTAATCCAGCTTCATAGAGCCTCCCATCTGAGGAAATAACCATTGCTGAATGGCTCTTTTGACATCATCATTGTTGTTGTGACACTGACTGCCAAGAAGCTACTTTAAATGAAGGAACAAGTGTAGTCACTGGTAACCAGGTCAAGACTATATGGTGAATGATCAATTTGTTCCATGACACACAAGATTATCCCCAAACCAAACACTAACCCAAAGACTACATATAATAGCATCTGTAGCAAGACAGCAGATGTATTTATTGCATGTGCATGAAATCTTGATAGCTATGCTGCAGCAAACATATATTAAAACTGTACATACTTAAAAAACATATATCTTATTTGATAAATTCTATACACAAACGGTTCTCATGCATTTTTTTTAAATCTTTTTTGAAAAATAATCTATTTTATAAAAAAAAGATTGTGGATTACAAATATTTTAATCATTTTTTACAAAAACACTTATTTTCTTTAATGTTATACTGTTACATATAGTATTTATTACAATATTACTGAAGACTAAAGACAAGGGTGCATGAAACAAGGAAAGAGATATCTGTTTCAGTTGAACAACTTTAAATGCAAATTTGGGTTAAGATTCAATTTATTTTTTAATTTATTATACAGAAAAATTCAGTTTCACAAAGATATGTGATAAAAAATATAATTAAAAATAAAATTGCTTTTCTGGATCAGTGGATATTCATTTTTAACCTTTAGTCAAAATTAAAAAAACTGTCATTTAAAAAATTTCATTTTCAAACCTCCATTGCAAGATTTCATTGTAATACAATGAAACAGAATCTTTGATTGTAATTTAGTATTCCAGGAATGATATCCATTTCTTAACTATAAATCTTCTTTATAATATTCTTCAAAAGTTTCAGTGAGCATTAGGCAATGACTATTTTATTTTATAGATGAGATTACCTTTCATGTTTTACAGTCACAAAATTTTTCAAATTTGGAAAAGACTGCAGGTCTTCACTTGAAACACCTTATTCTTCATTTGACATTTTTTTATAAATACCTTTATTTTATATCTACTGAAAATCAATTTGTAATTTCACTTCGCAAACTTAAATTGAAATCATTAATCAACTGAAAAAATCTGATAAGTATGCTAGTGTTGTGATACACAGCTTGTCTATCAGCTGATGACGCAGTTCAAAATTGGTATCCATTAGCAAATCCTCTGAATGTACTGCAAATAACTTGCTTTGCATATTTCCTTTTGAACACCATTTCGCCTCTGTATGTAGCAGTAACTGAATATTATTTTCTCAATGTGTACGTTGCAATCTGTTCAACTAGTGAACAATAAACAAAAAAAAATTAAGTGAGAATATATGTATGACATGTAAATGAGATCTAGTGTTGTTCAGACTCAAAGCGACCATTCCTGAGAAGTTTATTAAGAAATGATTGCAGCACTAATTAATACATTAACATTAAACTTACAATAGTAAAGTTAAAAAGTTGAAAATACAAACATAATCACACAAACAGGTAATTTTTTCAAAATCTTAAATGGAGGAGACCTCCCACGACATCCACATTAACTTACTATAAATTAGTGACTGACCTGTAATATAAAGAAAATTGATATCCAATTTTCACTCTTTATTTTGTTTAACTCTACAAACATAATTTTATTTATGTAAATATAAAGTTTTTGTGATAGGATGTCAGAAGAAAGGAAATGACAATCTCATTAAAAAATATTCACCAAAGGATACTTCAAAATAAAAACATAAGTTTTGAAACTGATAGAATTAAGAATGAAAGTAAATTTATCTTACATAGGCAACTATTTCTATCTAGGCATTGTCACTTTGTAAGATAGTAAAAGTCAGTAGGCAAGTAGAAAGTAACTAGGTAGAAGTAAGTCAGATAGTAAAAGTAAATTGAGGAAGTGTTCTGTGGCAGGAAAGGGTTATTTTGATAAATTTAGAAGATTTCTCAGTACACATTAAGATACTAGATAAAACTATAAAGCCAAATATCTAAGCTGCTGAGGACTATCTTAATATGTTAACACACTTAAATAATAGAGAAAGGCAAATTCTTTGCTCAACCTTTATGCAATGTTAATCAAACAGGCCTTTTATTGGAGACATTTGCTGTCCAGAATACAAATAACAAAAGAAAAAAATTTTCTTGTTTCAACATCATGAAAGTTTGACTAAAATTACAGAATTATATGCTTTTATTAAAAATTTTTTTTTGTTAAAATGCTTAATTTAACATTACCTAAAAACCTCACTGAAGGAGGCTCTTTCTGCTGAAGCTGAATATATAACAGCACAGTAGTTGAATGTTTAGAACTTTATTTATGACCACACAATTCATGAACAATCTCCAAACCAATTAGGTTATTGTAACCAGAGTCTATTTTATACACAGAGTACTGGTTAAAGGATTAATAATAATAATTTATGGGAGTTTTATTTATATATTCTTACAAAACATTAATGCAATACTATGCTATATGAAAAAAAACAAAAATAATACATCCATGCTTTAAATACTAATGAAATGATCCTCAAAGGTTATATGGCTAGTTGAAAAAATTTGCCAAGATCAAAATCAAATACCCTTACCATCAAAAATGAAAAGATGTTACAAATAGAATACAGATAGTATATAGTTTATCAAAGCATGTATACATTTCTAATTAACAAAAATAAGTTTAACAAACTAAATCAAAAAATTATAATAAAAATGGTTGACAAATAATTTTACCATAAAAAAGTTCTTTACAAGTCATAATAAAAAAAAGTTCTGTATAAGTTCATATATATCAATTGTTTTTTATGGCAGGAATTGAAAAATATCCATCATTATATTATTTTTACACATTATAATAATCCTTGCTGGTTTTTTTAAATTTTAATCATATATTTCACTTCATACAACAGTAATTAACGTGAAGAGGGAAACCACAGATAACAATTTAGTCAGAATAATGTGAAAGTAATTATTTTGATAAGCAGAATAAGTTCAGCCACTATCTTCTTGATTTAAAAACTTAAGTTTCTTCAGATTGAAGATCACAAAAAACAAAACAAGTTTATTTCTCAAATAGATAATTATGTAATATTTTGTTAAATACTAATAATTATATATCATTCATTTTTAACAATGAGGTTACATTACAGAATACTATACCTAAATTGTGCTCAATAATGTATATGAAGAAACTAATGATGACTGCTAATATCTATCTTCTAAAGCTTAAAGATACTAATTACAACTATAATGTATTAATTTAAATTACAAAATGATATTAAAATAATATCACTTACTTTCAGGAGTAGCAGGTATTTTACCATCAACAGATGTAGATCGGATAGACACAGGTTGAGGCCTGCAATCAACTTGACATGCAGAATGCTTTTGTTCTTTTGCTCTGGTAACAGACGTGCCAGCCATCACACTTGGTGGATAAGCAAGAGTTAATCCCAGCTGTTGGAATGCAACTAAAAAAAAAAAATTTTACCATTAAAGAAAAAAAATTAATTTGTCTAAAGACTCTGTATGATGTCAACATCAACTTTTGAAAAAAAAAATGAATAAATGATTCACAAAAATCATCATACTATGGAGGAAATAACTGAAACAGTATTAGTGTTAGTTCAGTAGACAAGATTCACTGACATTATAATTTAATGGGTCGACACTCCAATTAAAAAAATTGAAGTGCAGCCTTCTGAGATAAAGTAATGCTTACTGCCTTTTTGGGACAGAAACGATCACCAATTTAGGTTGGGAAGTCTTACCACATCCAGCAAATTTTGCTGGATGCAGAGGTTTTATTTGGCTTGTTAGAAAATTACAGCTTTTTTGGTTTATTAATATGATTTACCTAGGAGACAATTTCAAGATAATGAAGAAGTGAAAACTGCCATGCAAATTGGTTCCAAGATCAATTCAAAGAATTTTGCTGATGGATCAAAAAGCTTGCTGATACGTGGGATAAATTAAGAGTGAAAAAAGAAAATTATGCTGGAAAATAATCTAAACCTGTATGTGCTTAGTAGTACATCTATAAAGATTAATCTATTTCTTACAGAATGACCCTTATATAATAGAAAGAGTTTAAGCAAGCAATCAAGGGAGTGAAGTAATTTTTATGCTATTATTTTTTTTCCACTCTTTTAGCAATAAAAAGAATAATTTCATCATACATAAAGATCACTAAAAATATCTGGTTAGTGATAAGTTTTAGAAACATGATTAAACATTTTATAAATAATCGATATTCATCAATTTAAAATAACAATGAAAAAATGAAAGAGTTGGTATGTGTTTCTATATTGTTAATTTGAAGATAAAATGGTTTTACAGATTGAATGATAGTTCATAAATGATTAAAGGTATAGATCTGAAATGTAAGGAACTTAAAAGTAGAATTAAAGTTAAGCACTGAATCTTTAATTCCATGTAACCGTCGAAACAAATAACTTTTTTTTGGCATTCTTTACAATAAATCAATGTTTTTCAATCTGTAGGCTAAACTCCCCCCTAGGGAGGCATGATAACACTAAATGGAGGGGCGTGAGCATCATCGAAGATAAAATATTATTAATAAAACTGATTAATTAACTGAAAGGGAAAAAACAAAATACATTCTGACGTAATAAAAAATCTGCAGTCACGGAATTGGCCGACAGAAGTTATTACTTCTTTTATGAACGTAAAAATTTGACGTACAAAGATGGCTGCACACACAACTATAAATTATATTATTTCGCGCGCAACTTATATACAACAAATTTCACTCATTACAACAGGGAGCTGCTGTAGTCGATTGGTTTAAGGCATCAGTCAGCTGCGCCCCGTCGTAACTGGGTACAATTCTTACAAAGATCAACTTTTTTTTCACTCTAAATATTATTTATTTATTTCAAAGAGGCCCGGACATGCAAAATATTATATAGCTGTGTTAGAGCGTTCCATGACGGCAAACTGAACTTTTTTCTCCATGCTCAACATACATCCATACCCCGCTAAAAGAAGTAATAACTTCAATAAAATACCACATTCACATTCATATAATACTTATAAATAGGATTAGTACTGCAACAATGTATTTATTAATAATTAACTTATCAATACTAAAATATTGATAACAGTTGAACAATTATTAGTGAAGTGACTCCCTTGACCCTGTCTTGCAGAGCAAATTTTTTGTAAAAGGAATATTAGAAATATTTCTATATTTTGTCTTCAAAACAGCCACTGCAGAAAATCCACTTCACAAAATAAGATGTTGAAAATGGTAATAGTATATGAAATGGTCTTGTTTTCAGTGTAGAAAACTCATCATCCACCCCTGCCCAAAATTCAAACAGTGATTTATTACTAAATTATCTTTTGATTTCACCACTTGTCATGAAGTCTATTAAAATTTCTTCTTTGGCAGTCGAGAGCCCTTCAAGAATATTCTGAAATGGATCTGGCTTTCTTTGGAAGCCTTTGGAAGCTTCTCTGTGGATCATGCAATGTCTCCAGACACACTGTGAAGATGTTTGTTTCACAAGTGCTTGTATAGTTTGGAATCTTCTAGATACTGGATCTAAAACCATTGGTACATATGAGGATGTAGCTTTTTTACTCTATGCTTGCCTCATTTAAGATAGCAAATAATGCAAGTGCTGTTGCTTGAGGTTAATTGGTTTGCAGAAAGGAGAGGTTCTATTTAACAGAAGGAGAGGTTCAAACCCCATTGGTGTCGTTGATGATTGTTTTAGCTTTCTTGTACACAGTGGGCTCTTCCCTTCAGTCTTTCTATTAACAGAATTTGAAATAATACAAATCACTTTGAAAAATGTTTTCTACCTTAAGAATAGAAAAAATTAAAATACATATTGGTGTTCAAGAGGCTTGGGAATATTCTCATACCTCATATTTGATATATCTCCTCTAGTTCCTCTTAATAGCAGAAATTAAAATATTGCAATATTCTAACCTTGGTTCAGCAGTGTTACTCAACCAGAAACTTAGAATTCCTTAAGCCATTTCATTAAAAAAAAGAAATTTGTAAGATTAAAACTTATTCTTAATTTACAAGTGCACATAAAAACCTCGATGATGTATAACATGCTAGGGTATCCTTACTAATTCAAGTAAAGATTTAATAAAACTAATTATTTCCCGACTTGAAATTATCAATAATAAAAATTTTTAAAGCAAGAACATTACATTAAACGTATCTGGGGCTCTACCTCTCCCAGAACTTAAACTACAAAAATCTGATTTGCCTCTCAACTAGTAAAATATTAATATTTGAAAATTTATATTTCAAATAAATTTATATAAATAAAATTTAATCTTTTATAGGTTTTTGGTTAGCATTCTTACCATTTACAATAAGGTCAATTTTTGCTGGCAGAGTTCATTTCTCTTCAACCGTATTGTCATGTTTCACTCTTAAACGTTCTTCGAGTAGAATAGCTACCATTTTGAATTTAGCGGTCGGCGGCCATTTTCATCATATGTGGAAATAGATGTCGAAAGTATTTATATCAGTGTATGCCTTTCTTTTATCCACGTGTTTACTGTTTTGCTTCAAAAAACCAAAACTGTTACAAAAATGATCGTCGTTGCTATTGTTTCAAATTAAAGATAAGATATTTTACGTATTTTTTCATGATGTATACATATTATTACAGTATTGACTATACTTTTCCATAATCTAAATTGTAAATTCATTTGTATGTTTTCGAGGTTATGAAACCCGACATAATTTAGCACGTTTTTTAGCATCTATTGTAAAATCATTTTATTAATATTAATAATTTAATATGTATTAGCTATACTTGTGAATTTAAATATACGCGTTTAAGATTACTCCTATTAAATTTTATCTATAAATAAATTGTTGATAAAATTATAATATTATTTACTTAATTTACAATAGCAACGGAAAGAATAGAGGTATTCTTCGTACAGCCATCGTCGAAACATGACTGCCTCGGATCACGCAAACGGAAAACTTGCGACCGACAAAGATCTTATGAGCTCCGAGGGGGAGACTTATTTTTTTAAGATTTTGGGGTTGGCGTTCCCACTAGCCTAGCCTCTGCAGCTTTTCTTCCCACAACACACTGAGCTGCAGAACTCTACGCTATACACATACACTCCGTAAATTACAACATATACCCTTATACTACTACACAACAATATTCTACATTATTTTTTCTTACGAGTGGTCCGGTACACCTGGGACTAAATCCACATGAAATTCATATAATGGTTGGTGGTCATCTGAAAAAACCACCAAAAATGCTCAATTAAAAGGCCTTGCTCGGCGTTGTCCGACAAGGATAACGGTTCTTACCACACTGTAAATCTAAATGGTGGCAAATCAAGTCTACGTAGAGAAAACATAAGATTTTGTAGTCCTTCAAAATAGACAGGAATGTGGTCTTATCATAAGGGCACGCCTTTTTCTAATTAAGAAGGTAATAACGAGTTAAAGTGTTTCCCGGAAGAACAGTAAGAGGTTACGAGGCGCATCGATTCTGATTAAAACATAAAATGACGAGCAGAGTCCATATCTGTTACGTTTGACTAATATCTAATATGGGTGGTATAAATATCGCAAGTGCATAATGCCACAAAACCCTAAATATGGGGCGGGGCGTAATTTTTGCCGAGATATTTGGATGTGGATGCCATTGAAATTACTGATGTGCTTCATCCGCAAGATGTTGCAGAAGTATAGCGTGTAATGAAACGGCAGAGCGGAGTTGAAGAATCAATACCATCCCGGTACCAGCAGAGAAGATAAAAGTGGGTTACCTGTCGGTTTTGGTACGACCATTCATACGCAGTCACCAGCGATGTTTCAGATGCCTAGGATTTGGTCACACTACATCTTGCTCGAAAACAGAGATCTGTTCTCAATGTGCTAAAAAGACCACAATACACTAACTGCCAAGACGAAAAAAAATGTGCGAACTGCAGCGGTTCACATACAGCCCGCTCCCAAAATTCCTAACTTTCAAAGAAGAAGAGGCAATTCTTAAAATCTTTAATAAGCAGACGGTATCTTTAATGTCGGCAAGCAAAGAATATAAAAAGACAATTAATTCAAGGAACCTGGTTAAACTAAATTTATTCTTTGCCACCCCTACACCAAAACATGCTTCTACAAGTGTAGTAAGTAATCAGCAGTGTGGATCCTGCTATAAAAGCTTGTTCAGATGTTATCTGATGATCAGGTTGCTTCTCTTACAGCCACTATTTCATAGCTGACTAAAACAAACAGAAAGTTGTTAGTTGCAGTTTGTGAAACAGCGGGATTCCTCTGAAAGTTTCTGTCCCCAAAGTGTTGCTTATATGAGGAGGAGTAAACACAGTAGTGCCGTAGTAAACGGCAGTAAGCCGTCTAATAAGCTCCCTGTTAAGGTATCCCAAACAACCACCTTATCTGCGTTGTCTCATACAACTTCCCATCTTTCAAAATCTACTTTTTCAACATGTTTACTGGAGGACATGGTAGAGGAACCTACTGCTCTCAGGGCATCGGATTTTTTCAAAACCAAAAATTCTAAAAAGAAAAACCGAATCACTTATAAGTAAATTTTTCATATTTATTTGCATTATATTAACCAACTTTCCTGATGAGCATTATATAGTGGAACATTAGAGGTCTTCGTTGTCGCATAGAAGATGTAAGAGTTGATGTGCGCATATGATCCGTTAAGTTTTTTCAAGAAATGCATTTGTTAACAAGACATGGTAAAACTCAGAGGCTATTACTGTGATAGAAATGATTGCGCAGTAGACTGTAGAGAGAGTGGTGGACTTTCTATTTTTATACAGAATGAGGTGTCGGCTACAAGGATACCACTGGTTACCCTTATTCCTGTTGTTGCTGCGAAGGCCTGTATCTCTTTCAATTGCATATTTGGAATCTGTATCGATCACCAAATTCTGAGTTCAATGCACTAGAAATGTCAAATCTACTCACCCAAATTCCAATGTCGTCATTAATAGTAGGAGATTTCAATGCCCACCATATTTCCTGAAGTTCATCTTTCTGTTCCTCCCAAGGAAATATGATAATTAGAGTGAGACAAGATTTAGACCTTTGTCTACTGAATTATGGGTTACACATATTCATGTCCTTATCATTTGGTGCATTATCCAACATCGACCTGTCTATATGTTCACAGACTTTACTCCCTCGTTTTAACTGGTTAGTTTGTGCTAACAACCTTCATGGCAGTGATCAGAGGCCAATTATTATTGCTTTTAGTACCGATCGCAAGGTTAACAAAAGACTATGTAGATTGATTGTTGAAAAGGTGCTTTGGAACAGTTACCATAAAGCTTCATGCTGCTTGCATAGAATTCACTATGAGAGCATTATGTTTATGTGCAAATGATATGTGCTCTCAGCACTGCAAAAAAAAATGTGTGAAAGTGTTAACCAGGTTATTGGAATTGCAAGGTGAATAATAAACCCCTTCAGCTTTTTTTTGCAGTGCTGATAGTACATGTTTAAGCATATCATTTGCACATAAACATAATGCTCTCATAGTGAATCTTATGCAAACAGACCATATTACAAGCAGCATGAAGCTGGAACGTGTAAATTACTCATGTTGGTACACTTCATATATGCATGTTCATACACGTTGCTATCAACGCATCTAAGTAGTTTTAAGTAAATTTTATATATATTTCTTTTTTTGGGGGGGAAGGGTTGTTGTGAAGCTAAAAAGGTTGAGAATCACTATATTTTTATTTTTAATATGACTTTCTGCTACAAA
>JAAAKQ030199910.1:0-11865 GCA_010016005.3 Zanna intricata
TACATCAAATAAACCTAACGCTGCAAACTTATACACACTGGTGAGAAATGTTCTTCAAAGAGTGAGTTTTCATTTTAATTTGTTACCAGAAATCACATAATGCAAAAATATTTTGGAATTAAATTTATTTTTATTTATTAGAGTAAGAACTGAGAAATTAAAAATTATTCAGCAGAGCTAATGTATTTTTCTTTCATTATTCGTAAAATAATTTCATTTTAAAGTTTAAATAGACCACATTTACAGGAAGTAGACTAAAGCATTGAGCTTATGCTATGAATTAATCATCTAAAAAAAATTATAGAAATCCTTTAGAAATTTTTTTCATTGCATCAAAAATGAAAATATTGTAAAAAAAAAAAACAGGTAAGAAACAAAAAGTGTCATGTTAAGTGTAAGTTTTCATTCTTATAATTTAATTGTAATAAATTTTTTAAAAAGATTGTAAAAAATATATTGATGCAATGAAAAAAATTTCTAAAGGATTTCTATAATTTTTTTTAGATGATTAATTCATTGCATAAGCTCAATGCTTTAGTCTATTTCCTGTAAATGTGATCTATTTAAACTTTAAAATGAAATTATTTTACGAATAATGAAAGAAAAGTACATTAGCTCTGCTGAATAATTTTTAATTTCTCAGTTCTTACTTACACTTTTACACTTAACATGGCACTTTTTGTTTCTTATCTGTTTTCTTTTTTACAATAATTTATCCAAGAAACCTAAAAAAATAATATTGCAACCGTATCCAAGCATAGAGCTGCATATTTATTTGACAATATTCTATCTCAATTTTCAGTAAGTACGTTTAAAAAAAAAGAAAAACACTTGTGAATATGAATAAAGTAATATATTTTAATTTTTAACTATACATTCAATAACAAACAAGTTCAAAATCTGCAATACTGGAAGGTTACAAAAAACATGAGATAAAATAACTCAGTTACAGTAAGACTTAGAAAAATGTTTTAAACAATGGGAAGAACTGCTGGAAACAGTTTAGCTGGAAGCTTCTTGAATACACCTTGAGCAGCAGATGTAACGTAATTTCTCATAATTGAAGAAAATTGCATTTAAACCAGATAAAAATGTGTAGTTGCAAAAGAAAAAAATTACTGTAAGACAATCTTTTAAAAGAGTAAAAGCAACCACCTGACTTACTGTAATTGGCAGAAACTTTATGAATAGATAATGACAGAGAGGATAGATATAAAAGAAGCACAAATAGTAGCAGTTCTGGAATAACACAAATCATACAAAAGGAGGTATTATAATTTTAAAAAAATTACAGTAAAGAAGCTATAACTCTGGATGTGTCAGAATTTAAAGGTACACAGATTAAATAAATAATTTACAACATTTTTTTCTTTCTTTAAAAATTTTTTTATGCAGTACTACTCTTATAATAGATCTGAAGTAGATTTCAACAAATAAATATACATGTCTGAAGTTGTTGCAATTTTACTTACTTGTAAAGGTACACAACTTAGCCAAGATCTTGATGTAGGCATTTCACCAGTAATCTTCCAAGTGTCTTTTTCTGGATCATAACATTCAATAGTATCATGGTACCTATCCCACCCCTCTTCACCTCCTAGTACATATATTTTACCTTCCATAACAGCAATACCTGTCAAAATTAAACAAACATTCCACTATAGAAGGCTACTGTAAATTTAAAAGCAATTTCTATTCAATATCTTTTTTGCAGCGAGTATATTGACTACGTATGGTATGTGAGGAAGGCTACTGCTTATTTAAAAGCAATTTAAACTAAATATGTTGCTATGATCCAATGGACAATTAAGAGAATGTTATAAAATAAAAACATAGTGACTTTTATTTGTTTTTAACCCTTTCGGGACTGGCATCATGCTTATGCAACTGCAGTAAACTGTCCGCACAGACTACAGTCATTTACTCATTTTAGAACTTTATCATTTGAGTACTATTGTCGTTTTAAGGCGACTAATATAATTCTTTAACTCAAAAGTGCTGCATATTGGCTTTACAACTATTTGCACTACTGATAAGTTGCAGCTAACAGCTGGAGACAGAGAGGGAAAAACATGTTACCAGCATTTTAAAACTAGGTTCTGTAAGTTTTGTTGAACTCTGTTATAAACATGACTGACTTGTAACAATCATGTCCAGGATTTATTTCTTCTCGTTAAAGTTGTATTAATACCCAAAATTACTTAACATAGAGTGGGTGAAAGAAAAGTGGGTTATATTATAACCAAGCCTCTGAACAAACTGATTTTGCTTATTCAAATTTACAATGGAAAACAACCAACATAATGAACTGCATAAATTTTTGAGTTTGACCATCCTTATGCTAAGAAATAAGAAAAGTTCTATACAGTACTGATCAACAGACAGGCATTACACAATATTTTCTGAAATGATAGCTAGAGACAAATATTTGAACATTCTTAGAATGCTTCATTTTGCCAATAATAAAGATCAACCACTCAGTTTCCGTCTTTTCAAAATTCAAGAATTACTGGATAAATTGAGAAAAAAAATTCTCAAATGTGTTTTATCCATTTTATTCTTTTCAAAATATAGTAATTGACAAGTCCTTAGTTTAGTTCAAAGGAAGGTTTAATTTTGTTTATGTTTATATAAAAATTGTGTTTTAAAATTTGTTTACAAAAATAAAGATATATTGTTTTAAATTTGAAATGAATTTAAAAATCTGCAGTTGCGGGACTGGCCTACAGATGTTATTACTTCTTTTACGAACGTAAAATTTGACGTACAAAGATGGCTGCACACACAACTACTATAAATTTTATTTTTTCACGCGCAACTTATATACAACAAATAGGTACATATATCAAACACGCACAGATGTAATATATATTGTACAACGTATAACAAAGATGGTTGAAGTATATATATATATTTAAATATGTGCGTGTATGAGACGTACAAAGATGGCTGCACACACTACTATAAATTTTATTTTTTCATGCACAACTTATATACAACAAATTTCACTCAGTACAGCAGGGAGCCGCTGTAGTCGATCGGTTTAAGGTGTCAGTCAGCCGCGTCCTGTTGTAACTGGGTTTGATTCTTACAGAGACCAACTTTTTTTTCACTTTAAATATTATTTATTTATTTCAACAGAGGCCCAAACATGCAAAATATATAGCTGTTAGAGCGTTCCGTGACGGCAAACTGAACTCCATGCTCAACATACATCCATACCCCGCTAAAAGAAGTAATAACTTCAAAAATATTCATTTCTAATGATTGTGAAGTGATAAATCATACAGAGAATGACTTCATAAAGATGAGCAACTTTAATAAAATAGCCTAGTCTGAGCATTAACTAAGATGAACAGTATGTCAGTCCTGAAAAGGTTAACCATTAATCCACATTTATAGATATCGGCGTTATTAATTTCTACAGTACAGATGTTTATACTATGGGAAAAGAATTTAATACAACCAGGAAAGGAGATAGTTCTTTTTAAAAGACTTGCAACTACTCAAATAATAGAACAAATTACCTAAATTTGTTGAGGGTATACAAAGCCATATTTTCCCACATCTATTAACTTTTCTTAGTTACATTTTATCTTAGTAATGAAAATTGGAACAGCATCAAAAGATGTTTTTTAAAAAATAAATTCACATTCCTTCTGTTGTTTAAAAAAAAAAAGAATTAAATTTTGTAAAATAGTATATTTTTTTACAAGGGGTTTTTTTTTTAGAAAATTATTACAGCTCAAACCCAAGTGTTTTCTTTTGTTACCTAAATTAAAAAATGTGTTCATATAAAATAAATATAATATTTTTTTTGCATATTTTTTGATTCATCAAAACATTCCTATCATTAAGTAAATACCTATTTACTCAATCTATTGACTTTTGTAGCAGAATAACTATACCACTAAGGTCAATCTGTAGTATCAATTCTTTATCACAGTGACTAAGATCAATCAACTCAGCAATAAGTTATAAGAACATCCTGTGTTTTAATCCTGGTAAAGCCTGGAAAGTTTTCATACATTACAGAATTTCCACTTGTGAATTTCCATATGGTAAATTAATCATTAAAAAAAAAGATAGATAACTTTTATAAATTCTTTTCATTGTTTTAGTCTTTGTTCTTTCCATATTATTTTTTTAATAATTTATTTTTCAAGATGAAGTAAAATTTTTATTTTTTTTTACCTTACATTCAATAAATAACTAGATTAAATACATACAAAATCTGTGATTAAGAGATGTTAAAAGTCTTTCATCAATACTAAATTTAAGATAAATACAATCAAAATGTCATTCATTTAACTACAAAAATGAGTAAGAATATTTTGTTAAAAAATTTTATCATCAATTAATTCAGTAAATAAATAATAACTATATAAAGTTTATCTTAACCGTGCATGAATGTTTAATGTAATATTCTAATAATTCTTACCAGGTCGATACCTCCTCTCACGCATAGGTGCTTTAAACTCCCAAGTATCAGACTGCACATTGTAGCATTCAACCCTGTTAGTGTTCTCAGTAGATGCATGCCACCCACCTATAATCAATAATTAATTCAATAAATTTATTTTATTAATAATAAAATACACAATAAATATCTACTAAGAGAAAAATTTGTTCAACAAACTAATAAACCATAAAAATAATAAAGCTATAAGAACATTAATAGCAAATTTTTTATTCAACATTTGTGAGTGAGCTCATGAGGACAATTGAAATTATGATATAACAACCTAAGGATCATAACCGTGCTATGATGAAGTTAGTGTTAAAGATTACGTTGTACATAGTAAACGATCTTATATGCCTAGAAAAGTACACATAAGAAATAAAACCTTCAAGATTTTCTCTAAAATAATATAAACTAAGCATTAAAATTAACTTTATCTAGATTTGCACATTATGTATTCAGTTTTATCATAATTTAAAAAAATTTACAGTAAAGAAGCTACAACTCTGGATGTACCAGAATTTAAAGGTATACAGATTAAATAAATAATTTACAGCATTTTTTTCTTTCTTCAAAGTTTTCTTATGCAGTACTACTCTTATAAAAGATCTGAAGCAGATTTCAACAAATAAATATACATGTCTGAAGTTGTTGCAATTTTACTTACTTGTAAAGGTAAGGATCTTGGCAACTTAGCCAAGATCTTGATGTAGGCATTTCACCAGTAATTTTCCAAGTGTCTGTTTCTGGATCATAACACTCAATATTATCATGGTACCTATCCCACCCCTCTTCACAAAATTTATTTACTTAGATAAACATAAACTTAACAACTACAAGTAGATTTAGCATATAAAACCACAAAGTGTGGTTGTGAACAACATACCAACAACAAAAATCTGCCCGTTAAGAACACATGTAGCTGCTCCACTACGTGGGATTAACATTGGTGATAGTTCAGTCCACGTGTCAGTACGAGGATTATATCTTTGTACTAATTCAATTCCATCTCCATCTTCTAAAACAGCTCCACCTGACAAACAATCAGATCAATCATATAGTTACAATTTTAATTTTACTACGATGGCTTAAAATTATATATGTTTTTAAAAATTATTTCCTCTATTGAACATAGATTGTTAATAATTAGAGGATTTATTGAAACTAAAGAAATTCTACTTGGAAAAACATACTAAGGGTCACACAAATTAAATTCAAAATAAGAGTCATACTTTTATTAGCTTTTTCCACAGAAATTATAATAACGGTGTAAAATCATTCATCCTTCTTCATAGAATCTGTCCTGGATTGATATGCTAACAACATTTTTTAACTAATCCAATAGGTAGATATCCTTTCTACCCACCCACTCCTTTTCCTTATCCTTGATCCTTTCTTTCAGGTGTCTTCTTCTAATTTGTGATATCTTTTCTGTGACAATCATGTAGATGAAGGTGCATCCAACATGTGGAAATTCATCAGCCAGAGCGCTAATCGTCAATCACTGATCAGTTTTCAGTTCACTTGTTCAGTCACTTCATCGGTTTGAATACTGAGCCTACCACTCCACTCTTCGTCATGCACATTTGTGCAGCCATTTTTAAAGTCTCGACACAACTTACAAATCCTTTCCTCATTACTGTAGGTCCATACACTAGGCACTACTACCAATGAATTTCAGCAGCTGTAGATCGTTTTTGCACACAAAAATCAAATCATAGCTCGCACTTCACAACTGATGGGAGAAACAATTGTGTAGACATTGTAATATTCATTCAACAGCAGACAAACGACTACTGAATGAAAACAACTGCAGTAGCTTTGTAAATAGCTAATAGATGGCTCCAAATGCGGTGAAACGGTATTCAGATATTTAAATATAAGCCGATGGCCGTTACTTTAGAAATATGCCTTATACAATGATTTCCTTTTATATTAATCAAGATGGTGTAGTACGGCAATTTTATTTTCTGCACTTGATAATTATAGTACATTACCACAGTTGTCTTTTTTTTTTAATGTGCCATACTACACAAAAATTAAAGATTTTTTTCATGGAGATTGGACAGAATTATTTACTGAACCAAATTATTTTAAACAATGTCTACTACTGTTTAGACATAGAGTAATGTAACTGTACTAAATTTCTAAACAAATCTATCTGCTACAAAATGAAAGCCTTTAAAGCGTGCATTTTACTTAAACGAGTTTCATGAGTTTACTTTCCGAGGCAGAGAACAGTTTAGAAAGGATTTCATAGTACAGTGATTTATTACATCTTCCCATCTTTTGAAAAGAAATGTTAATCCTCTAACCGCCAAATCTGAGTATACTTGTTTTTAGTTAACAATGATGACAAGCCAAAGCTGGATCAACTGGCTGCAGTTTTCATTCATGCAAAACTGGATTATTATCAAAACTACAACGATGATGCTGACGTTAAAAATGCTATACAATAGTGGTTAGCTTCACTAGCAGTGTTGTTCTTTGATAAAGAATGAAAATCTGATTACAAGATATGACAAGTGCTTAATAATTGTGGAAATTATACAGAAAAGTAGTTTAACGTATGCTATTCCATGTAATAATAAAATTATTCCATTAAAACTTCAGTATATTTTTTAATAACAAAATGGTTCTTACTTTCCAGAGAAAAATTAAAAATTTGATCAAAGATGAATTAATTCAATTAATAATCTGAATTAGAAATTTTAAAACATCAACTTCAAAAAATTTTAAAATTTCAGCCTCAAAAATTTATTAGGAATTTTGTTTTTATATTAATTATAAGATATACAGAAAGAGCTTTCTCTTGCAGTGTAAAAAAATTAACTTCTGTTAAATAGTAAGATGAAAAATAACAATATTAAAGTTACAAAAAACCTTTTGACAGATTTGCCTGCATCCTGAAAAAAAGAAAATGTAACACAGACAAAGAAGCTCTTCACTGGTTTTGAGAATGACTAATTTTGTAATCAAAAGTAGAAAGATAAATGCGCATAAAAAATATATAGCTTGAAAGATTAACAATTTATTACAAACCACATTAACAAGAAGGAATCAATTCAATACTAAATTTTAATTAAAATTATTTTAGAAAATAAATTAGTTTACATACTATACCAACCAGTTACGTATAACATTCCATCATGAGCAATTACAGCTGGGCTAGTGATGGCCATCTTCATCGATTCAATCATGGACCAACTATTAGTACTTGGATCATATCGCTCCACGCTTTCTAATCTGTACGCACCATCCCATCCACCAACTGCATAAACAAAGCCATCCAACATTGCCAACCCTATATAAACATAAATAAAATATATGAGTTTGTAATGTACTGACAAAAATGAAAAAAAAAAATCAACAGGTACTTCATATACTGATTATTTACAATAAATCAGCAATAATAATAACAATAAACATAATGACTGATGATTGATTGGACATAAATCAATCCATCTGAGCTTACAAATTATTAACGAAATAAATTTCATAGTAAATTATCTGGGCCCTGGACATAAAAAATATGATACATTCTATAAGTTAGATCTATTTCATATAAGCATTTGGCCACTCCAGAAATAAATCAAAAAAATTTTCTCTAAAATTCAAAAGTGTAATAATTTAAGGTTGTACAAATATTACATTTTTATTCATTATTTCAAAGTAGAATAATATTTTTTAAGGGCCTTATACATAATGTAATAATTATGCAAAAGAAAAAACATATGATCTTAATATAAAAACTTTAGATACTAGTAGAAATAAAAATATTAAAACAATCCAGACTCCAAAAAATAATAAAGCATGCATAACCTGCTGAAAAAAAGATGCCTACTGCTTACTGCTGAACATTTCAGAAAATTATTTGTAGAAATTTTTTTTAAACTTATGTAGAATGATAATGTTGAAAATTTACTTCGTAATTTGTTTACATTTATTCACTTATTTCATTATATAAAGTATGAAATATTTTACTTATTATTATTATTATTGTTTTTTATTCTTTATAAAAAGAAACATAACAAAAAAAAAAAAAAATCACTCAAAAATATTAACAACGTACTTTTTAAAAAAATATTTAACACCATTAATGACTCATTCTCAAATTATAAAGTGAATCAATTATTTTTAATATTACTGAAAATCTATATAATAATTGATAACTGTAGTTGTAAAATTAATAAAAAAATTATCATTAGTATTCTGTTTTAAACAAAAAATATAATCTAGTTAAAATACTTCAAAGGTAGTATTGTTTGATACTTAAAAAAAAAAATTAATCTTTAAAACTAACATGAAATTTTGACATTTTAGACTTTCCTCTGTGATTAAAGGTAGAAAATCATTTGCATCTAATAATCCCTTATTTAAAAAAAAAAAAAAAAAATGAGGGTTATCCACAATTAACTGACTTCCAATTAGCTAATAAAAAATAATTGGTGAAAAACACTTTACCAAAGTTACTTATATATGTAGATTATTTTTCCAAGCAATTCTCATTCAAATTCAGGAGCTCTAACTTCAACTTCAGCTTTTGTACTCATTTATCAAACAACTATATCATAATAGTACTCAGCCAGACTTTCATCTTGGTGAAGAAACGGTAATCACTTGGCAAAAAGTCTAGGCTAAAGCGAAATATTCAAAAGCTTACCATTAAAATACTGAAGTAAAATCTGTACAGTGAGGCTATGTACTACAAGAAGAAAACACCCTTAACGAGCATCCCTTGCTAAGTTTTTTTTTTATAACTTCAAAGCTCTTTCTGTCTTTCACAATAAAGTTCTAATATAATTGGTGTCCCAGGTTTTAATTAAATAATCTGTGTTGAATTGGAATATATTGTTTTTATATAAATAATCTTGAGTTGTCCGCTTCACATTGAAGCTTCCTTACTTAATATGATGATCTCTACTGCAGTGGTTCTTAATAACCTTTGAACAGAAAATTACTGAACTTCAAATTGACATGGATAAAAACTACACTCAGTTATTATTAATATTTTATAACAACATTAATAATGTAGTTATTAGACCTAATTATAAATTATAGTTATTAATATTACTATTTTCTTTCAACAAAGTTTTAACCTAACATATTTAGTGCATAATTAATTAATACATATAGCATAGCACAAAAGAGTACGATCTCCCACTATGAATCCTAAAAATTTACTTTTAAAAAGTGAACAAAAGAAAATTTATTTTATTTTAAGTTAATTTGAATAAAATTAATTAAATTACCCAGTTCTGATCGTGGTACAATCATTGATGCCATTTCTTGCCAAAAATCAAGAACTGGATCATATCTCCATACAGTCCTAGAAGCACTTCCATCAGGAAATTCTCCACCAGCAAGATAAAGAGTATTTTTACCTGATGCAACCAATCCGTGTTTGCTAAAATCAATTAATAGTAATTACCAAACGTGAAGACTCAAATAAAAGGCATATAGTGTAAACTATCAAATCTAATCATATGAAAAATTTTTTCCACTAGTAAAAAAAAAAAAAAGAAAAAAGTGAACTTATAATTTTTAACAGATCAAATTTTTTACTATATGAACACATACTTAAAATTTAACAACACTAAAAGATGTTTTTTATATTTTTTATGGTAAATATTATAAAGAGTAAAATTATATATCTTCTGATACATTATATACATTTGATAGTATTATATATCAAAACTTATTATCAACTATTGCTTAATATATGTTTACCTTAAACTATCTTAAAAACAGCGACTGGTAATCACATGATTGATATGTATAATGAATATCCATGTAACTAGCTTAACTTCAAACTTTTAATAAATATTCATGAACAATTTATACAACTTCAATGTGCAGAACTACATTAAAATCAATTGCAAATAATATATTATTATTTGGGATATAACCTTTTCTTTTCTTAACTTTTTTAGGAATATGTGAAATTGTGGAACATTAAGTATCTACATCATGTGATATGGAATGTGGTTCAAAAGAGTAAGCACATCATATGACACGAACACATATGAATCTTATACAATATTGCCAATATAAATTTGTTCATGCAATGTCAAATACCAGAGAGAGAGCTGGTTTGTCAATGGAAAACAGTTAGTTCTCTCTCTTTATCTGTTTAGCCTCCAGAACTACCGTAAGGTATTACTTCAGAGGATGATGTGTATGAATGTAAATGAAGTGTAGTCTTGTACAATCTCAGATCGACCACCCATGAGAAGTGTGGATAATTGAAACCCAACCACCAAAGAACACAGGTACTCACGATCTAGTACAGTTAGGATCTAGGAAAACAGTTAGTTAGCATGACAAAATTAAACTTCAAAAATCAGTGCTTGCTGCAAAGGGATGATTTGATATCAGCCGACATATTAATACTTTTATTTGTTTGTAATTTTTATTAGTTCATTATGTTTGTGCTTTATTAGTGCTCATTTTCATAGTGCCAGATGACCTGATGATCTAACTCCCTTTAAAGCTTTTCAAGATAGTTTTTAGAAAACAAAACATGTTTTTTTATTGTAGTTATTAGTCCAACTGGTACTTATGGATCATACAGATGTTATCAATTAGATATATTAGTACAAACTGGACAAAAGATGTTCCCACACTAAAAAAAATATTTTTTAATAGAGGTATGCTTCTGACACTTTAATACAGTATTAAGGATTCACATTTTTCTAATAATAATGCATTCTGTGAGTTATTCATAAGTTTAAAACGTAATTTTTTAATAATAAACTACATAAATAAAAGAAAAGGTAAGACAATTTAATTATCTGAACTTTAGGAAACATATATAATATTATTATTATTATAAAATTCCATTAAATATTATTTGTTAAAAAATATATAGACAAAAAGTGAAACAATTACCTAACAGCAAATGGTAAACATGCAAGAGTTCTCCAAGTATTTGTTTTAGTACAGTAATATTCAACAGAACGCAAAACTACTTTGTCATCTTCCCCACCAACTGCAACGATCACCTAAAAATAAAATAATAGAATCATAGGAATAAAATCTGTACAACTAATCTTTCAAATTATAAAATTTGAAGTTAAGATTTTTAACAAAGTTAAACATCTTGGTTAAAAAATTTATGGTTTATAATTAAAACAATGTTGATAATATATAATAATAATAAATAGAAGCACACAAACCTCAGTTGTATCAGCGCTGTTTCGTTGTTTTGTTCTTGATGTAGACAATTCAGCTCGACGATCAGGTAACAAATGATATAATTTAGCCTCTTCTACTAACTGACAACAGTCTGGGTTCTGTTTCACAACAGGCATATTTTCAACACAATCATGCAAGAAATATGGACTAAGAAGTGGTAATCGAACAGTTTCTAGTACCTGTAAAAAAAAAAAAAAAAAAAAAAA
>JAAAKQ030199921.1:0-11865 GCA_010016005.3 Zanna intricata
ATAGATTTGGAAAACTACTTTGAAATTCGTAATGTGAGTTTTGACACTAATTCATTCCATTATCCATGATAACCTGTGAATTACCGCAAAAAGTACATGAGGTGGGTTTCGAGACGCTCGACTCAAAATCACAAAGACACCCACCCGAACGCACATTTATTCGGAACGATTTTTAGCCGAAGGTAATAAATACATTTTAGGTCGCAACAAAATGGATAATTCTGTATGATATCGCCCGCCTCTTGATCAAAAGACACGGGAAGCTGTTCAAAGGTTGGTAAGGCTAGTGTTGTCTTTACATATACAGTGTATAGCTAGTGTTTGTCCACTTTACAGTCCGATATCGTTTCCTCAGATTTTTTTCTATTTGGACCTTTTAAAGAATTTTTAAGTGGTCCCAACAATAAATGGATCAATAATGCAGTACAAAATGATTAAGACTCCAAAGTCAAAACAGTTCTTCGCTAATAAAATAAGAACGCTCACAGAAAGATGGAATCAATGCGTAAACGTAGGGTTATGTTGAAAAGTAGCTTTAATTTCATTATCATTGGATAAATAATAATTTTTCTACAGTCGTTTGCCCTCTGTAATTATTGAATGACCCTCGCTCGCATATGTTAAGTTTGTAACAGAAAAAATGAAGAATTTCTATGAACAGATAGACGAACGCTGTAATCTTATTTCTATTGTTTATTCTTTCCGGTTGGTTTTCAATACAAATTTTCAATGGTTGTTAATACATCACAGTCAAATTATAGATTATTAATTTATTTCCGAACCAGTAGATTTATGTTTTAGTAATTAATTATGTATATGTTCGTTCTAAGTGGTTAAGTATATCGTACGTTATACGTTAGCGGATGATTGTTTGGGTGTCCTTTATGCATTTCAGTATTACCTTTGTTGTTAATGTGATAGTTTCCATTAATTACCTTCAAAGGAATTGTGGCTGCTCTACTCCATGAATATGGTTTACTATTGCAAACTGACCTATCCATTTTAGTGACCCGTATAATTAATTAGTTAATTGATATTGACTACTTGCCATATCTGCTTACAGTTAATCAATCGAAGATGAAACTATTGTAAATACAGATAATACATGTAGTAGTCTTGTTTGATTGTTATATTACGTATTTATTTTGGTATCTATAACATTGAAGTTTTGTCCGTACGTGATATAAAAAATATTGAATCAATTTTGATCAAATTTTTAGCATAATTTATCTATTCTCTGGTGGAAACTTACAGGTATGTTATAATTTACTGGCGTTACTTTGTTCCCGACCTAGTTTTATTATTAAATTTCTGTAAATGCTTGATCACTTATCGGTAAAACATTGGTGCGATGAAGATTGAATTCCATAAAATATTCTTACATTTATGTTAACAAATATTTTCTTTAATTTGAATTTAAATTTCAAACCCTCTCAGACGAATAAATATTTTTAATAAACATTCTCATGCGCGGGATACATTATACCTCAACATATCAATGTATAGAAATGTAATACTAATTGAACTAATTTTCTCACCTGAATTTAGCTAGGTTTTCGAATAACTTTATTAAAGAATGTTTTAGCCTAATGTGGAGCATCATTAGTTAGAAGGTTTTGTTAATCGAGTTAATAGTTGTTAAAAAGCTGGTTCGAGATTTTAAGCAATGTCGGATAATTATGAATGGTAATGAGGAGGAGACTGATGGTGTAAGTTGTGATAGGTGGTTGTCCTTGAAAGAAACCATTCGAATCCGATGACAGTTTGTGTAAATGCACTGTTGGAAATGTCTGCCGTGAGAGCCTGACGGGCCAAACTGATGACTGTGTTTTGGCATCAAATTTTTTCCGGAGGTGTAAAAGACGACCTCCGGAAAAGCCCATCATGGCTATTCCGGCTATTCCGCTATTGAGGCGACCAGGATCGTCAAAGAGAGAGGCTCTTCCCCTACGCGGGTTAAGATCGTGGTGTTAGCATTTATGTTCGCTAAGATTGAGCTATTAAATCCGCATAGATGTTGCTCCTATGAGACCGGCATCGTCCTAAAATTTCAGCGTAGAGTTTCGAAGCTGATAATAATAGGAAAAATAATAAATAATTGGTATATTTTAGTTAAATTTTAACCTTGTGTTTCAGAAATATATTTGAAGATTGATGTTTTTTGCCAATTTGGGCTTTACACAGGGTCACTTTGGATAGACTCTACCTTCTTTTTTCTCGTTTTTTTTAATTCGATGAGTTGCGAAGGAGTGCAGGATTCAAAACCGGGGACACTAGGTGTCCCAAGCTAGCCCACCTAGCGAACTAAACAACCTGGCTAAGCGGTGTAACCTGCCCCCTACTGACTAATTCTCCCTCACCGTTCTCCTCCTCCTCCTCGAGATCGGACCCACAATTAAGCATTACACAGCTCGGGAAGGTGCCTTTGGGTTCAGAGGATCCAGAGTCTCAGTGCGTCACCATCTGGAACCAGGGACGCGCGGCGACTCATCTTAGCACGCAGCATCACAGCTGAGAAGCAGCTGAAATCTTGCCAGTTTTTCTCTGTCTCCAATATAAAGACGATCAGGGTCTTCGCCGTGGGCCGTTGCATGTTGCTTTTTCTTCGTTCCTCTTCCCACTTAACACAAACAAATAGTGTATGTTCGCCATCATCATAGTCGTTGCAAAACATACAATTTGCAGAAACTCTTCTGATGATCCGGTAAAGTTAGGCCTCAAAATCCCCATGCCCACTCAGCATTTGTGTGATGTAATGGTCTATCTCTCCATGTGGTCTGTCACACTTGGCATCTAGGTTCTTGATGAGTTTCTTGCTCCAGGCAGCCGTCCCACCCGAGGTTCATCTAGACCTCCATTCGGCTTGAAGCTGACTTCTGGACTCCATTTTGTCCAAGCCACCATGCCTGTCCCTCCGCTCCTAGATTGTTAGGTCGATGGGTGGAACTCCAATAATTGTGTACACGGCCTCGTAAGAAATTGTCCTGTAAGCCGATGCTACCCCTAAAAGGGATCTTCTATGGATACTGATGAGTCTCCGCAGATTTCTTGTCCTCCTGCGGAGACTCATAAGTAGGACTCTACCTAGTATTATTATATTGTATGATTTTCGTTTATATATACATAGTTTCCCGTTCAGCCCCCTTAACTACCGTTGGGTTTTACATCAGAGGATGAATGAGGATTCATGTATGTACGTAGATGTTATGTTAATCATACGAAGGTCTCATTATCGAAGTGTATTTCTTATCTTAAAATTTTCATCACCAAATTAACACACACACGCAGACCCGAAAGTGACCGGTATGCAAATTTTGTATGACGAATGGGCGTAACCAGGATCAATTTTCCGGCTCTCAAAGTAGCTGAGCTACAGGATCCTGCCACGAGTCCCAGCCGATAGCATTCTACTTAGAACTGTCCTACTTATCTGTAGGTATCGCAAGAAGTATTCAGCACAATGATTCAGTGGATGTCTAGCTGTAATCAACAGAGAATATCTTCCCAGTGGATCTTCACCAATTTATTTAAATAAAAATTAAAGGTTTCTTTTACAGAAACAATAATACTAATTAAAAAAATTATGAGGCTCTTATGATCAAGATTTTACCACGGTTTACCTTGACCATTCAGGCAAATATTTGATAGATCTCTTTTTTAGTCGGTGGAGTAGTAATATATCTACCCCATTGCTGACGCTATTAATGAATGATTGTAATAAGTTATGTACTGATCAAAATAAAGTATTTATTTATTAGGATCTGGAGAAAGAGGTCAGGGATAAGAGAAAAGGGTGGGTAGTGTAAAACGGACGACTTAGACGTTCGTGTTGTGACACGGACAGCGTTAAACTGGTCAAAACCACCTACAAAAAGGGAAGTATTGCTTATGATATGTTGTAATTGTATATTTTTGGTTATTTTATGTTCTCAAAGCAGTGAGAATTTTCCTCGTCCATAATCCAAAATTGTGTGTGTGTATTAATATAAATTAATAATATATATATATATTTAGATTAATACTAATGTAGTTTTCATAGAATGTTCACAGTTAACAATTTTAATCGTTGTTAAACAACACAATGTTATACCAAAATAAAATTAATACGGATAATTGGACATTATTTTAAATGATGGGCGGTAATAGATTTTTATTTTTTTTTATGTTACCAAGTTACTTAAAGTTATCGTTAAATTTGTTAAAAATATTTTCGTTCACTATTACTGTACGTTAGTTTTTCTCGGAAATAAATTACAGAAAGGTTTTAAAAAAACAAACCGTTTATTAAACATTACTGAGGTTATTTTTTTTTTGTGTTCTAATGCGAAAAGATCTACCGTACAGGAATTGTGAAAGTTAATGTGGAGATTATTATCGTTTCAGCTGCAAAGACTATATGAGTCGTCATAGCAACGTTATGATCACTTTTCATCGTTAGCTTTGCGTTTATGATATATTTCTTTGCTTTTAGCTTTCATTACGATGTGATTTGACAGCTTAGTATTCTGATGAGGTAGGGTGAATCGGATCTCTATTTCAAAACGTTAAACGTACATTAATAAGAATTTTTTGGATGTTTGATGGATTAAAACTTTTGTTTTTGTCCTAAATTAGAGTGGTTTTTTTCTTTATAAATAATTCTATAGAATTGATACATTGACAGTCGTCAGTGTCGATGTCAATTGCATTCATAAAACGTTTCCCCACAATGGATCGCATGCATTATACGACATGCTACCTTTCGATCTCTTCTTTACGTTTTGTTATTTATTAAGTACTGTGTTTATGTCCTCTGATCCGCCCTAAATTAAAGTACTACTATTTCAGTTTATACTTTCGCAGTACATACTGCATATGTACCCTTTTTAAAACGTTTCGCAGTTTTAACCAATTTATCTAGATTGGATATTTATATCTTATATCGTTTTATAAAAATAATTTTTGTAAACTGGATTCATTAAAGTATTTTTGTTCTTTGACTGCCTTTTTTATCATTGTCTGCAATGTATATAACCTTATCTAATTCTGAAGAGTCGTAAATACAGCTCAAAGTGGTTTTCAAATTAAAAATTAATAAGTTAAACCGACTGTTTTCAGATTTTTTATTTCTATATGTTTCGATTTTTTTTGTTATACTTTTTTTCGGGGAAGGGTGTAGCGATGTACGTTTTGGCGTATTCATTATTTTTTCTTAGATATTTAGAATTTCTTCTCTCAGTGTAAGTAGTATGATATATTTACACTCTGCCTCGCTTTGATCTTTGACCTCTCTTGGTTAAATTATCATTAATTTCAGAGAAAGCTCTTTCTGTAAGACCCCTCCCGTTCACCATATATTTTTCAGCAAAATCCACTCTTTTACTGATAAATTTTTCAGTAAACACATTCATCATCGGAAACACAAGTTCACATTCTGCCTCAATTTCCGTAGTTTATTATTTAATGCATGTATCTTTTGCATCCACCTCAACTCCTCTTTCACCATATATCTTTTTAACAAAATCCACTCTTTTACTAATAAACTCCTCATTAAACGCATGTTAATCATCGGAAATATTCATTTACATTCTGCCTCAAATTTCCATGATTAGTGAATGCACTCTTTAATGTATGGTTTTGCATTCATCTCAAGTTGAGCAGTCATCTCAAATTCTTTAAATTATCAAAATATGAAAACTTTTGCATCAAACCACACCCAAGTTACAAAACTACATCAAACCTAACCTAATTTCATATACATGCTATTAACAAAAAAAAAAAAATTTAATGTTAATTAACTTAAAAATGATCAACAGTGGTCTTAATCATAAATGTATCTGTATGTAGATCATTCTTTCCTATTAATTAAATAATATTTGACCTATGATCGGTCAATATTTAGCGACGGGTTGTTTTATTACATTATCAGTTGATGGTGAGTAAGCAACTAATACATTGCCGTATATCAATAAATAAGACGCTATTGTATTTGTCTTGACTTTCTCTTCGGTTTCAATTTTAATTTTCAAATCGACAACACCTGTTTTTATAGATCTTCTCGCGTCTCTTCGCGCATTTTCTCTTCAACTCTTCGTGTGTTCGCATATCTTCTCGCGAACAATAGATCACATATAGCGGATACTTTATTCTATAATCTGATTACGTGAATCGATATGTTTATATAATATGATTTTTGAAACTCTATAAAAATAGTATACATTAACATCCGATTTCTCCCTAAATCTTCATATTGAGTTGAATTGAGTGGATATCGAGTTGAATTTATCATTACTTCAATATTTTTCACGTTAGAAAATCCGATTCTGACACGATTTTAGTAGCTTTACCTTTCCTGTCGGTTTGAAAACCTAAGAAGTCCTCAATTTCTAAATGTCATTCGCAGCTCTTCTTTTTTATCTCTCAATTTAACCAATTATATTTGATATTTAGAAGCTGCCTTTAAATGCGGTACAACCCATACGATTTCTATTAATTCTAGTTTAGATCTATGATTGAAACTAGCACCTATCGCGTTGGAGTCGTTATTATTAACGTTGCAACACTAATTCTTGTCTATTGTTTATGATTATTTTTTTATAGTCTTCAGCAAAACTTTTATCAACATTAATAATAGTATATAAAAATTAAAATTACCATCATCATCCACCTCAATTTTATTTTTACTCTTAACCGCCCGCCTCTTTCAGCCGATGAAATTAAAGAGTTTGTCATTGAAATAGCATTTTTCATAATCGTTGTCATGCCTACATTTCTTTTGTTGGCTACTCCCATTTGAGACATTTTTAAATATCTATTTTAAAATGTTAATAAGGCAAACTAATATTTTATAAACTCTATGCCATCGGTTCGAATTTACATTATTTTTTACGTTTGATATCTTTTAATTTTGTTATTTCGTTTTCGCGAATCATTTCTGCAATAATCAATTTAATCTCTTGCATTTTATTTTCTACATAAAATATGTCGTGTTGGTATCTTTCATGAGATCTTCAGTAACGAGGCTATGTAATCCATCATCTAAATATTTTAGAAGGTTTGTTTTAAGCAACGCGATTGCATCTTTCATAAACTTTATAGTTTCTTCTCTTACTATTACTTTTTCATCTTATAAATGCTTACGTAGTCATTCAATCTTGCCTACAAATTGTTCACTGAGATTGGCTGTGTATTCGTTAAACATATTTTTGGCTCGTTAAAAATTTATCATCGTCTTCAATCGGATCGGATACATTATACAAACCATGATCTTTCATCTCAAAATTTCCATCATCGGTCATTAAAAACCGATCCCTGGAGGGCCTTTTTCATCCCCCCCCTATTTTTATTGCGTATTCCTCTACGTTTCATGTCTGTATATAAAAAAATTATAATAAAATCATATACTTTATTCAATAAAATTCAACATCTTTCAATTCATTAATTATGGAAATGAGTTCATTTGAAACGGCCTTGTTTTCAGTATCATAGTCATCTACAAGTGTGTACAATTTATCTACTAATTCGTTTGGATCATCCCAATACCGATGTATCGGATAATTTAATTGTGCATGCAGCAGCCCGCTACCGCTAAACGATGTCGATAGCGTGTTTTATACGGTGAAATAGATCTATCTGTTCTTTTCGGAGTAAAAAGCTTTCTAATCAGTTTGTAGTATTTGAAAGATTTATTCGTATTTACTGTACCGGCATCTGTTACTTGTGCACCAGTATGGCGTAACATTTAGCCATAGGTCTCTAAATTACCAGGTGCGGCGGAATAGATTAAATCTCCCAAAGAGATATTATCATCTATAAATTCAATTTCACTGCTACCCAGTGTGCTTGTATTTGTGTTTTTATCATACTTTACACTATACGCATGATCCATTGATCGTTTAGACCTGTTTTTGACATTTCTAAATACGGTTTTATAGCTTTTTTATATCCTAAACTTGTAATTGTTTCTTTCGTCTCAGAAATTTATGTAAATGGAGTGTTTGGCACAATATCTATGTATTTTATAAATTTAAGGGGTTCTTTACCTTCATTTGCAGTTTGAGTTTGTTCATATGGTAATGTTGTTTGATGAGATAATATTATTGAAGAGACTATATCTTCTTCTTCTTCAACTGAAACTGCTAAATCTTGCGCCAACAAACTTGGTTGTTGTCTTTGAATCGCTTGAAAACTACAAGTTTATTGATGCCTTTCTAAACAATCTTGTTCATACCTTTCTGAATGAGCCAACAAATCTATTGCCTAATTTGTGAATATTAATGAATACAGTATGAATATTAATTTCACTCTCAGTTAGAGGTGGAAGTGGAGATGAGTTTAAAGCGTTTGGCAAACAACGCTTGCTCTTCAGCCAAACGCATAATATCAGCAACATTTTTACGTTTAAAAGCTTTAAGCAACATTTTTACGTTTAAAAGCTTTATTCAAGGTATTAATTTCGACCATTTGTTTCTCCTTCTTAAGCGTGATTATAATAGAAAACAAATTTTTAATTCAAACAAATATATTATTCGCGTTTCGCGGCGTTGGTCAGAATTCGATGCGGCGATTAAAAATTAATTGATACCGTTTCTGTAACTTATTTTTATCAGGCTCTTTATTGATAATTAGTAAACCGTAATGGCTGTCATTCCAAACGTGTTCGCATAAAGATTTAAAATCATTAATGACATGTCAACGTTTACGTGTTCATTGTAAATGTGTTTTAGATTTGTTCGTCTTGTCTGAATAAATTAAAAAATACAATTGTCTCGTAGTAACTGTTTTATTTTAGAATACGTTTGCGCTAAATAAAAACGATCGATTTTGTTATGACGACCTCTAGCAGAGTAATCACCGATATTGTTTTATTTTTCTTTGATTACATCAACGAACACCATTATCGAATGCGGTTCGATCGCTTCCGGTTGTAGAACCTGATCGTTTTCAGTGTATTCATAGTATTCGAGTTCTGGATTAAATATCATCAGTTGCGATAATTTTCTATACAGCAGTTGATAGAGGGATTTTGAAAAAAATATATAAATTTTTAAAGCGTAATCCTTTTTCATGAACTCGTCAAGACTTCATCTGATCCTAATCGACGAACCCATGTACTTTCCTAAACTCTACTAAAGTTTTTAGAAAAAAATTTCCATTGACTGGATTAAGAATATGGATTCTTAGTTCAGTCAAACACGAACACTCTTTTTGACTATTGTCAGCTTTAATGGATTGCGTGAAACTCTTAAAATAAGCCCTAATCAATAACGAATAATATTTTCACATTGTACTCGCCAACTTCGGGAGGTTTTTTGATTAGTTATTATTCAGGTATCGATAAAAATATACCGTTATTTAAGTAATATCGCAGTCACGTATGATAATTTTAAACCCCCCCCCCAAAAAAAAAAACTTGTATGTTTGTCTTGGTAAGTTAAGTAGTAAAACATTTGCGTAGTATTTAAAAGTAAATGTTAACTCGACGAGATTAACTTTATTAAAAAAAAAAATTAAGAATAAATTGTGCTAATTAACTACTAATGAGAGGAACAATATTATAACGGTGACTTAACATAGAATATAAACGCTATTGTAGAATCCTGCACACCGGCTGATTATTTTCTTGCGGGAATTAGTACATCGCTTACACTAGACCGAAATATTTAATTAAGTTTTATTTTAATCAATTCATTTGCGATATAATTTTCTGTTAATTTTATCAAAACCAACAATTCACTTTTTTAAGCTTTTTGGGGAGTGAAATAGTGACTGTTTAAAAAATGACTGATAATTGGATTATTTTTGCCGAAAATAGGCAAATTTCTTGAGCATATGAGATAACAGGACCTTCCTCAAAATTTAGTATTAACATTTTTCTTCGTGAAAGATTAAAAAATAATATGGAAGTTTTAACAGAAATACAATTTATACAATTCTTGTACTAGATTTTTTTAATAATAATTGCGAATCAAGTTATTTTGCTAATAATCCTACTGTTACAAACTTTAGAGAGATTTTGTGTATATGATGCTTCTATTCTTGTCGCGCCGCTGCTGTTATATATTTATTTTCTGTCGCTTTTAAAACTTTAATTACTCTGAAAGTTAATCACTGTTTTATGTGTAATTTAATATTAAAATGTTCTCCTCGATTGCTTACTTCTCTTTTTGAATTTCTTGTTCTCGTAAAGGTAGCTTATTGTATTCAAGGCAAATTGTTTATGAAGTATTTAATTATGAAATTCTGAAGTACTAATTCGTATGAATTTTCCTACTTATACGTAATTAATTTCGTTGTCATTTATTATAAATGTATTACCTGGTGGAATTCGAAAAATTATTAATATCCTTTTATAATGTTTATAAAAGTTTGGTATGTCACTTTTATTGAGAATGAAACGTGAGAATTAATTTATATGATATTTGCTGTGTTATTTCTTCCCGCATGTATACTGATATTTATTTCTTCAATGAAAAATGTTTAATATTAACGGAAAAATTAGATTTTTATATTTTCAGAGATTACAAAAAATATAGATTTTTCTTTGATAAAAAAAGTAAAACAGAAATTAAATTTTTATTGCAGTGATATTTTTCAAAACATTGTTTTTTTAATTAAGGAAATTATTTATTATTTTATACCGGATTGGGTTTTCTGTCCTATACATAAATTTCCTTATCCGTAGGGTAACAGTGTTAAAATAAACGAAAATTTAAATAAAAGATAAAAAAAAAATTAAAACAGCTCAAAAGTTTTTCCGATTCCGGTAAATCGATTCCAGAAACTGTATTCTTAATTAAAGTGTACACTAGTTCTTGAATCACCAGGAATTAGATCTTTCTTGGCAAAACAGTGGATCGAACGACTTCTGCGGACTCCTTACTCTTCAGATATGACTTCCTGCGATTTTTTGCCCTTTACTAAGCTTAAATTCCGCCTGGAGGAAAGACATTTGAAGCCAGAGAAAAAAAAACAAAAGAAATGCGACAAGAGGACTTGTGGTGCTCACTGAAAATTACTTTGAAGATTGCTTTCTACAATCAAAACATCGTTGGAATCAGAGTGTTCTGTCAGTACGGGCCTACATTGAAGGGAGACAAATCATTGAACTAGAGAGGTTTAAGTATTTGTGTTTCTTCGAGACTAAGTAGTAGGATACTTTTTGATCACATTTTGTAAATGTGATCAAAAAGTATAAATGACATAACATGAACAGTACTTACAGTTTCCCTACCACAGCTGTTATTTTGAATTACCAATTTATAGTTCTATGAGTTTGAATTTATTTGTTTATTTTTTTTGTTGCAGGTAAGTGGGAGATATTATGTTGGTAATATTTACCCTTGTTAGAATAAAATTAACTTTTGTTATTATTCATATAATAACAAAAGTTAATTTTATAACATAAAATAATAATAAGTATAATACTATTATTATACTTATGTTATAATGTACCTCTTCGTTATTAGTTTTACCACTTTCGACATTTCAATCGTTTCACGTACATTTCTTACATTCGAGATCTTTGTTTAAATTCTATAAAAGTAAAGTAATGTATGTTTTACATCGGTTAAACTCTTTATGCTGTTTCAAATTGAATGTGATGTCTACAACTGATTTTTATGAAATATTAATTCATATGCGTTTTTTTTATAATTGAGTTAGATTTTGTTTTTCAGTTGTGCTTTTAAACTGCTTGGATACGGTTAGAAAGTTTTCATCATAATCGCTTATATCGGTGAACACAGTTTCTAGTACATTTTCATAAATGACAGCATGTTCTCAAAAACAAATGGCAGTACCTGTACGAGAGGGTGCAGCTTACCAATATTACTGATCAATTCTAGCTTTAAAATGTTTTGTGTGTTTTGAACGTTTGTTATCATA
>JAAAKQ030199943.1:0-11863 GCA_010016005.3 Zanna intricata
CGCCACGCTTTGACCGCTCACGCATTTTTGTTCAGCTCCAGGAGCTAAGATAAATGGTCGCATTAAAACGTTTTGAGTCACAAGTAGCCCTTTGTGGCACAGACATTCGGTCTTATGCTCTAGGGCGACCGAATGGGGTGATGGCGGGAGAAATGCCAGCAAACGAATTTGCCAATTTGACTTTATTACACTATATTTATGATTTACTAAGCTGTTTCCAGTAAGAGCTGATTTTGAAGTCGAGAGTTTTAAGGTTCAAATTCTAGTAAAGGCATTTACTTTTGTTTGGATTTGAGATCGTGGATACGGTTTTTGTTTGGTAGTTGAGTTTCAATTAACCACACATCACCAGGAATGGTCGATCTGAGACTGTTCAAGGATGATACTTCATTAACATTCATACATGTAATCCTCATTCATCCTCTGACGTAATATCTTACGGTGGTTACGGAGGCTAAACAAAAAAAAAAGAGATCTATTTTTATTTAACCCATGCAATCGTATCTCCAAAATTTATGGTTGATATCTCGTGTTAATTTTTCAAAGGCTGAAGAAAAATTATGTAAATGAAATACTTTTGAAAAAGTTATTATAGATTCAGTTTTAACTTTTTCTGCAACAATAAGATATTAAATAAGATTTGAAACTTTACCAGGAAATCTTTAGAGTAAATTAAAAATGCGATAAAATTGAGATATGAGAGGATCAGCTTAAAGAAGGTTGTCATTAATTCTGGTGTAGCATTTTACCTATCTTTAGTAGTTCTTGAGAAACCTAGGGTGAAAATCAATAAATTGGTATTATTTAAACCAATAAATTGGTTTTACCCTAATTTGTAGGGTAATTTAATTAGGGTATAATGTAATAGGGTAATTTAATTTGTGGTTAATTTTAATAGACGTTATTTACATAAATTTTCTCAAAATTAAGATCTCTAAAAAGTCAACTAGAAATTTTTATTTATTAACAAAGCTATCTTATTCCAAACCAAAACACGTCTACTTTTCGTCAAAACGTTTTCTTGTTTTATCCCGTTTTTTCTAAAACTTAAGTGAGATAGAGGTCTGGGACCTGTTTTATTCAATTTCACAGCTCAAAAACCGTAAGGAACCACCAAATTTATTACTAGATTTCTACTTCAAGAAATTTAGTACGGTTTAATTTCACAGAGGGAGCTGAAAGCAGAGCTAAATATTTCGCGAGCCGTATCTCGCTAACGTACCGTTTTCTATCCTATGTTTATATGAACGTTTTTCTTATTTTTGGTTATAAAATCATCTCAGAATAGAATGCCGTGCAATTTGGAATCATTCCATATTTATTTATATTTATCTTTTATTCTAAATATTCACTACTTTTTACACAACCTTCTATTTTATTTCATCTGGAAATTTGTAGATAAACATTTTGCTGTTAATTATTGGTCATTTTTCAACATCTACAGGTCAGATTATTTCAGTCATATCTTTAGTTATAGAAAGGTTTTGAGAAATAATATCAATTGTTAGTTACAGATAGATAGGTTATAATTCTATTATCTTTTGCTAGTCGTATCTTTTAGTTGGTTGTCTGGAGACTGATTCAGCATTAATAATCCTTCCCGCTATAACGAAGAAAAACTGGAAAAAATAAATTTAAAACAAAAAAGTTTGTTGTTAGTTTTTAAAACTTAGTTTTGTTTTGTTTTTGTTAGTTTTTAAAATTTAAAAATTACTTTACATTTCAAGATCGTTAACTTTCCTTCTAAGATGACATATTTATTTCATTAAACGTGTATACTTTTAGCTGTTTATTTTTTTAATGAAAATGTATATATCTGAAATTGAAAATAAAAATTATGGTAAATTATAAATACTATAAACGGTAGCCTATTACCGTTGTAATAATTTCCCCAATATGATAAAATCTTCTTTTTTTTTCCTAGTAAAATAATGATTTTTAACTGTTCATGGCATTAGAGATACATATATATAGTAGATACGTACATTTTTTAAAAACTGGCCCAACGTTTTTCAATATTAAAAAATCGTTGTATCTAATTCATTTTCTTACTTACCATCTTTACTTTAAATTTTTTTGCTTACATCTTTAAGCTAAAAACTTTTAAAGAGAATTTTTTTTTTACAGAAATCATTCTATGAATCTTTGTCGTAAAACAAACACATAATTAATAATTTAGATAGAAAAAAACCACAATTATTTCTGTTACTTTTCAAAGTTATAATATTTATATTCGGCCAAATGTGAAGTGAACCTTTATTATTACGAGTACTTTTTATAATTAATTCTTTATATAGATTTGTTCGATTTTATGTTAGAATGATGTGTGCTGGGTAAAGAAATTTTTCGATAAACAATCACTGAAGAAAAAAATCCTCACATTTATAGTGTTACCTTTATCTTTCAATTCCTAGAAAATCATAGATTTTTATTTTATGTCACATGTCTTTATTTTTTCCTTTTTTTCTTTTTCCCGTCAACTGCATCTACTTTGAATTTTCCTCTTTGATGTCTTATCTTTCAACAGACCATTACTTGTTTTTTTTTCTTTTTATGTACTAGTAAAATATATATATCCAATTCTTTTTGTAGTATTTTCTTTATATTTCATGTTGAATAACTTCTATTATAATTGACCTTATCTAAAAACGTATTCCTTTGTTTTGGGTCAATCTACTTATTTTTTTAACTTTCCACTTATTTCTTTGCCTGTATCCCTGTACCTCTCTGTTTGTCTGTCTGTCAATCTCTCTCCCTCTCCCCCTCCCCCATTCTCTCTCCCCCCTCCCTCTCACCCCCCCCTCCCTCTCTCTCTCACTCCCTCCCCCCCGCCCTCTCCCTCCCTCCCCCCCACCCCATCCCTCTCCCCCCTCACTCTCTCTCTATCTATCTATCTCTATCTCTATCTCTATCTATCTATCTATCTCTCACTCTCTCTCTCTCTCTCTATCTATCTATCTCATTGTGTTTTTATAAATCGTTAAGAATTTTACCCTAAACTTTGTATTTTGAATTTTGTCATTGAAGATTATGATATTAAGTTTATTTTGGTTTCAAGTCAACATAACATAGCATATTAAATATAATTTAATAAACATGTGTACTTTAGTTATTACTTATAATTTAGATCAGAACATTATTTGCTCCATATGGATTATGTTCTATATATATCCCTATATATCGCTTGATTAATATTCAATTTTCTGACCAGATGTTACTCCCGCTTTCTTCTACAGTGCACCATTTTGTTAATGAATATAAAATATATTTGTGTATATTTCCATGATTAAAAAAATTGAATGTAGACACCACATGACTTCCTATTAAATTGCATATACAGAATTTTTTTAAATGAAAACTACATAAAATTTTATTTCATTAATAACTTCTATTTTATTTTATTTATTTATTTTCTTTTTTAATTATTTTTTATTGTAAATTATTTTTACAGTCTGAGGTAAATAATTGTTAATAAATCAATAAATTTAAATTTTAAAAAATTAAAAAAGTTTAAAAAAAAAAAGGAGATGAAATCTGATTCAAACGGATGTGCTCTTGTAAGATCCAAATATTTCATTAATCAGAAATTTATTTGCTATAACTCTGGAACCAATATATTATTATGTTCCACTTAATAATTGAATTAATCATATGATTGAAAACTTATGATATATCATTGAAAAGCTCTCAGTGAGGGCTTATTACTGCAGTTAAGAAAAAATCTTAGTAGAAATCTTAGTAAAAAATCTTGGTAGCGTCTCGGCCTTTCATCCGGAGGTCCCGGGTTCAAATCCCGGTCAGGCATGGCATTTTTCACACACGCTACAATTCATTCATTTCATCCCTCTGAAGTTATACTTAATTGTGGTTTCGGAGGTTAAACATAAAAAAAAAAGAAGAGTTAAGAAAAAATCTAAAATTAATTTTTTTTTTTTTTTGGGGGGGGGAATTTTTGGACACTTGCATTCAAAGGGGAAGTGCACAACTAGATGTTACAACAGTTTAAAATTCAAAATTTCAATATTCTTTTGCTTATTCTTTTTGAGTTATACGTTCGTTCGTACAGATTTCACGCTGAAATCAGTTATACAGTTTTCACATTTAAAAACTGAAATTTTTCGCGATCACAATACTTCATTTACTTCGTACAAGGAAGTAAAAAGGGACTGCTCCAGTGATTTCTATAGTTTCAAGGAAAACCGTAGAAAAGATTAATCAGAATAGCGTCATAAAGGATAGAATTAATGAAATAAATATATATATATAGTTATATTATACATAAAAATAATAATGATGCAGCTAAGTGAACTTTTGAAGAAATATTAAATATACGAATACACTTGCCTGTAGGAAATTCAGGTTTACGTATGAAGTAGCACTGTTTAAAAATTTATTAATAGAATAATATTCTTTAGGTAAAAGGAAATATTTTAGTTTTTTTTAAATAAACTAAGTTTAAAATTCTTTAGATTGTTAAATTTCATTAAAAATTTCAATTTAGACAAAGTATGAGATTATATGTTGTAAAAAGTAAATTTAGAAGTCTGTATGGATTTTTCTCTGCTTCTAAGACTATGCAATATTTTTTAATATAAGTATAGGTGCTCAAGAGTAACCGTGTGTATTTTTTTTTTAACTTATTGACAACTATACCCCCATATGAACAAAAAATAATCTTACAGTTTTTGAGTGTTGGAAGAATACTGATATTTTTTCGTACAACGTCAGATGAAAAGTAAGACCAGTGAATTCTGATTTTTCGGTTGGCGGATCATGCGAAACGATGTTTACTGTAGTAAACATCTTGAAGCAATATATTTTAACTTTCTGACTTTTTATTAAAAAAAAAAAAAAAAAAATGCCATATTTTGTTTCTGTGTGGAAGCTTTACCGATGTAATTTAGAGTTGTTTTTCTTTCTACAAAACCTTAGACTTTTTTTTTATGACATAAATTTAAAATCAAAATAATCTATAATATTATAATAATTTTTAGATTTACATGGAAGTAAATAATGTAAGTGTTGCCATTTTCTTTTTCATAGACGTATTATACTCTTCCTTATTTTGTTTTCTTTATCTTCACCCTGGTCTCTTTTTCATTACAAAGAAATAGCTTGACTAATATTCTATTTTCTGACCAAATTTTTCTCCCGCTTTCTTCTCATAGTACCATTTTTCTAATGAATCTAAAATACTTTTGTGTCGTCTTGCTTTTTATTATTACTAAAATCTTTAAAAGGTACATCATCCGGCTTTAATTTTTACTTTCCATTGTTATAATGTACATTAGGGAAAAGATAGTGAAGGAATTAATAAAAATGTTATCCTATGGTATTTTTGTGACCCTGATATGCTAGCTTCCTGCGGACCATTTCGTCTTCCAGAGTTGCGGAAGAAGTATAGAAGGTGGTCCAGCCTGGGTGGCTAGGATTCCGACTTGTCCAGTTATGTGGCTGGACGTAGGCGATTTTGGCGACGAGCCACGGTTATTTTCTTAATACTGAGGTTCGTTTGTGCGGGCGACATTAGTGGTGTTGTGTCTGATGTGGGCTATGATGTGACGAGAAGAGAATGTCATGTGAACTTGGTTGTTTGGAAGGTATTAGCCTCCCTTTTGACCCTTTGTGAATGCATGTTTCATGTGTAATGTTGTTGTAGGACAAGATTTCGATGCTGCGAGCAGCGTTTTGAGTAGGAATTTGATCTCCAATCGATTTGATCGTTGAGTATATGGCATTCAAAGTCAGATGGGTAGTTAGATTGATTTAGAGTAGGCGCGAGGTTTCGCGCCTATTCTATAGTTACTCTACCATAGTTTACTCTATATAGTTTTAGGGCTACGTGTAGGTCGACCTAAGCCTACGACGAGGGCGTTTGCTGCTGAGGTATCTTACTCTGATGTTAAATGTCGACCGCGACATTTGCATCGGGGGCATCCCGACGAGGCCTGGCTGATTGACTGAGATATGTAATCAGTACGAAGGTCAACAAGACGACTCCCGGTAAAGCCCCTCAGAGCTAGGAACGGGAGGGGTGATGTGGCGACCGGAATTGTCACTTGGTGGGTGTCTTCCCCTACGGGAATTGGGATGTGACCCCCTGATATTTATATGGATTATAAAATTCTCGGGTCTCTGGAAATTAAGAAGTAGTAAAATCAAGGTTACAAATTTCACTATATATAAGTGCCTGAATCTGTACCTATTGATTTCTGTTGAAGTTTCTATTTCAGCAGTGGTATTAAACACACTTTAACGTCCAAAAAATAGGTTAAAAATTGTAAAAATATCGAGAGGATGCTACATACCGAAGAAGCAAAACAATATAGAAAAAAGGAAATATTATTCGTGTTTGTTTTTACTCATAATTCGATCAAAATTATATATTATTGAAAACACATCTATTATTATTGACAATGACATAAAAATATTTCACAAATTTATATGTCACACTTAAAATTTGAGTTTTAAAGATGCAACCAAATTTCGGTTGAAACAACCTATCGACTTGAAATTTATTTTTATCATATTTCTAGAAATGACTTGTCATTAAAGTAGCAACCGTTTTCAAATAACATCGCGTGTTAAGTAACCTCTCTTCTGTAAAACTAGTGTGTATAAAATATTTTTAATTTTATTCTCTTTCTATCTATTTGAAACAATTTTACATTTCAATTTCTTAAATTTCTTTAAGAGTGGAATTATTAAGACATCACGCATGTTATTACTTTTCAAGCAATTAATTTTAAGAAAAGAGCATTTTTTAATTTAAAATTATCTTTTATTACGAGTCCTGATGCCTTAAGATAGCTCTTTAACAGTCCATTGAATTTTTTATTTTTTTCTTGAATTAAGTTCCTATTTCACATCTTACAGTAGAAACTATATATATATAGTTTAATAATAGTTTACAATTATTTAATTTTGTAAAAAAACCAAATTTCAATTCAGCTGCTTGTTAATATTTATATAACTACCAATAGAATTGCAATTTTCCTTGGTTTTATCTCTTATACACCTTAATCAGATTTATGCAATTATTTCAATATGAAAATATTGATAAATATTTCAATATCTGAAATATTATTTAAGATAGACATTATTTCAATATTAGATTTGAAAGTAAATTTGACTGTACTCTATTTTTATACTTCATAATCGCTGGGCTATGAAGATATTTCAGATCTGATGTCTTATCTGTTGATAAATTACCATTGTACTATTTAATAATGAATAATAATAATATTAAATAAGTATTGATTTATTCTCTACCTTAGTCCTCCATCATTCTCTTTTCCTGCCTTATTTTCTTGTTCTAGCCAATAATAAATTATAAAAAATGAGACGCTTTCTTTGTCATGTATTTTTTTTTTAATTTTATTTATAACTCTTGATTACTGAAAAAATATATTAAGTTAATAATACTAAAACAATAGCTTTTAGAAAATGAGGTATAAATATTCTACTTAAAAATATTCCATAAAACATTATTTGTTTTAAGGTTTTTGTAATATTTAGTAGCACTAGTTATTATTAAAATATATTTTTATTATCTTATAAACATTAAAGAACGTAGGGAATGAGGATTGATTCTTTGCTAAGTGTTAAATGATTATATTAATTCAAAGAGATGAAAATTATTGGGGGAAAATAGATAAGAATCTGTAAACGTTAAGATACTTATTAGAAATAAATAAGTTTCCTGTAAAAAGAAGAAACAGCGCAAAGAGCAAATGGTTTCTACTGAAAATTTAAGGATGTGTTGAAGAACACGTTCTATATTTATCGCTCCTACCTTTTCTTGTGTCAACATTAATATATAAGAAAATCACATATTATGGGATTTAATTTCCTACATAAAATTTTCGATTCACCTTGGAAATGTATTATTTCCAAAAATTGTTATTGTGAAGATATTAAGATGTAATTGAATCAAGTGAAAAGAAGTGATAACAAAATAATTGCTTGAAAGATGTTGGAAGAGTCATAGGCGAATAAGATCAGGATCAATTCTGTGTAAGGTATAGTAAGATCAAAAATAAAAGGATGGATTTTATAGGAACCGATTAATTTTCCAATCAATGAAGTGATTATAATAAGGTAGAAAAATAAAATGAAGCATGAAAATTAGTCTAAGAATGTCAAGATTTTATAATATGATGTATCCTTAATTGTTTAAAGTTATTAAAAGTTTTTGATTAATTGTGTTTATATTATTATGTTGGTATTTAATGCTTTAAGTACGTAAAAAAAAGTAGTAAATGAGGATGAAGTATTGATTTTCTTAATCCGCATGATGCTCTAGAAAATTTTCATTTAATTTATTACATATAAAATAAATCCCGTTTTCAGTTATTTTTGTTCCTAATCCAAAAAAAACCTTGAAAGAGACCCTTTTTTTTAATTATTTATTACGTCTACACTATTTAAAAAAAAAAAAGTTTATAAAATTCATAACTCTAAGTTATTTTTATTTCAAAATTTAAATATTTTATTTTCTAATTCAATACATTATAATATAATACAAAGAGAAACCCATAAAGAAAAACCTAGGACAATGAGTTTATAAAAATATATATCTCAGTTAATTTTTATCATGTCCAAATTTTAATTTTGTTCATTTTTAACTAAGGAATATTCAAGAAAAAATTATAAAACCCTGGAAATGAGATGGTCAGAAAAAATTTTTCATTATTTTTAATAAAGATTAAATTTTTTACATGATGGTGGTAAGTAAATTTTTCTATTGAAATTATTATCTTTCTTTGATAATTAAAAGGAAGTAATTCATAAAACAGAATTGCAAGATAGTAGTAAATTACTTTTTGGATGTCGTATTAATATAATTATGTAATTTCAACTAATTATTGTATTTAATAATCATGATTATAATAATATCGACTTCGATTCTAATTATATTTTTAAATGTTCAATTAATCTACATATTTCTTTTTTTTAGACATTTTTCTTTTATCATAAGTTATTCCTTTGTAAAAGAATATATTGGCACCTATAAGTATATACAACGGACTACGTTATGCAGTTTATTTTAAATTTATGATATACTGATATGTAGGATAGACAGTTTCATCAATATTTCTCTTGTAATATGTCAATGTAAACGACAGAGAATCGTAACAGGGTAGGAGGAGTTATATGGAAGCAGGTGACGTTAGTGCCGTCGGGCGGATAGGTGAAGTGTATCCTTTATTTGTTGCTCGGTTGTGGAGGGGTAAAAAAAGAACGGTTTTACGTTGTGGTAGGGGAAGTGTTGTATTGCTGAATAAGAAGAAGTAGAAAAAGTATAGGGAGGGGGTTCGGTGAATTGATTGTGTTGGTCCGACATTGTCTTGTCTAGTCTTGTCTTGTCTCCGATTGCACATCATTTTTCAATAGCCACCCGCTCCAGGATCCATTTATCAAGAAGACAGAACCGTCTTCTTGACCGCACAACCTATTCTCTTAGCCCTTCTTTATCGTACTCTCTCTCTCTATCTATCACATCTATCCTTTTCACTCACTTTTTCCTTATCGCCTAAGTTAATCCCTCTACCTCCTTTCTAACTTTTTCTTTTCTCTCAAAATCCTTCAAATATCCTTAAGGCTTCTAAATTCAACAAAGATTGAACAATTACCAAGTTCTCATACCACATACCATTCAACTCCTTCGATCTACTCTTATAAGTTTCAACGTATCGCGTGACTTTCTCATAAATAATTCTTAAAGCTTTCTACATAATAGACATATACCATAGCTTTCAGGGTTAAAGATCTTTACTTATATGTATATTACTTCTTGCTTATACCCAGAATAAAATATTGCATATTAACTTTAAAGTAATCTTTGTTCACAGTTATTTTTCATTCGAAAATTTTTATTTTTCTGTTTGCTTTAAATATAATCTGGTTCTATAATCTTTGTAGGTGACATAAAACTTATAAGTATGTTTTGAAAAAAAAAAACAATCACAAAGTATGAAGCTTAATAAACTGAAAACTTTTTACCTTACCCTAATTATGCATTAATTACTTACATTATATACGTTCTGAACGGTTTTTTATGTAATTAAAATGTAACTATATAAATTTTTGTTTTATATTGTGATTCAATCCTTTTTTGAAATACATTTGTATAGCTAATTCCAGTGAGATAATGTTTAATAATTTTCATTCTTAGAAAACAAAATCCTTTTTATTGCTGTATGATTCCACATTAATGATATAGAAAGACGTAACGGAAAGAAGAGAAGATTCATCATAAGTGTTAAACCCACCAGTTCTCAAATTTTAAACTTAGTTAGAATGATGTTTTATATCACAGTAGCCCAACTTTTTGTATACTTCAACTTCATTCTTTTACATTTAGTTAAAAAATTTACATACTAAAGAATTTCATTTTATTATTCTTTGTAAGCTATAGTAGTTTTATTTATCTTAAATAAAATTAAAATGTTTTAATGAACAACCAGCGTGTTTTGTATAACTATTTACATGTTAGAATAATATTCGTAATATCGAGATAAGATTTCTGAGATAGGTTTTCTGTTTAGTAAACATAAAGGCAATGTCTCTAAAAAGTATTTTATAAACTTTTTTTTTTTTAAATAAATTTCATTTTATTAAATTTGAAACAATTACGTGTTTGAGATAATTCCTAATGTTTGAATTATGAAAATATAAAACATCAATATTTCTTTTGATTATAAAATTATCATACATTTTGTATTTGTCAGTACAAAGGCTGGTTTAGTATCAATAATTACTCAGCCTATTGCTACGTAATTTTAAACAGTAATTGAATTTTTAGTTTAAAATTCATTTTTCTACCAGAATCTTACAAGTTATGGTAACAATGGATGTTATTAGCCGCCTGAAAAATTTTGATGGTGTAACAAATATACCCGTATAGTATAGCCTAATATGGAATATTTAATAATCAACTTCAAGGGATGTTTGAGGAAATTATTTTATTCCTTATTAGATTCATATTTAAGTGAATGGTTCTGATATTTACTTATATTTATCGAGACAAAAACTATTAGAATTGCCTATTTTTCTCTGGTTGTGACAGTAATATACTAATATTATTTTCTATGGATACAGAGCTACATTACAACTAAGAGTCTTTATTGTAATTTTAATTTCTACCGGTTTTTTATCAACCGTACTTCATACCTATCTATTTCACATAATCAACACATATCTTCTCCATTCCTGTTTTATACATTAAAAAGAAATTGAAAAAAATAAAATTTAAAACAAAAACTGATGGAAAACTTCAACATCTATAAAATTAATTTGATAGTTATGCTAATAAGTATGATTGTGTGTGTTTTAAGCGAAGCGAAATATAAATAAAAATATATGCGAGTTACAACGTGCTTGAAGACCTTGATAGCTGTTAGAAATATTTTATGTAGGGCATTTTTAGCAACTGAGATAAATATTAGTTTACACAAGATTCACTTGGTTTCCTGATGACACTCTCGTTTTCTTCAAAGTTTGGGTTCAGTATAGATTCAGTTGAATTTTGTTCTCGTAAATGTAAAGCTTTATATTTAAAAAAATCTTCCTGAAAAAGTAACATATTCTCCTATAAACACTTGAAATTTTTTTAACGTTTTATAACAGTTAGAAAGTGGTTTAAAGTTTTTACAATTTTCTCCAGTTGTCATCCGTAGCTTCTAAACACTTAAAACTAAACTCTAACACCTTTAAACATTACACAAACAGTTACCGTGCTATCTTCGAGACAGATTTAAATCTTGTATCTTAAATCGATAGTCAGCTGTTTTCGGTGCTCTTGATAGAATTTAAAAAGTTAATGAAAAAGGAAATTAAAAAAAAAAATTCTTTATAGAAC
>JAAAKQ030199954.1:0-11863 GCA_010016005.3 Zanna intricata
GAACTGAAAACCGGGCGAAATCTTTCGTTAGCCGTAACTCGCTAACAAAACGTTTTCAGGCATATGTTTATTGGAAATTTTTTTCTTATTTTTAGATATAGAATCTGTTTCTGAGAGATTGCCGTCCAGTTTTGATACATCTGATACATCCTGTTGTACTATGTTGTATATATATATATATATATATATACATATACAACATACAACGTAAATTACGTAATAAATTATTTTTTGTCAACTTTTTTTTTTCCCCCAATTATGTATTAGACGAAAAAATTTGGTAAAACAAATAAATAACGGGACAAATACTACTTATTTTAATCAAGACAATTTTTATTATAAAATATTTAAGACGATTATAACAAAAAGTAATTAACCATAAATTTTACTAAATAAAATGCAAAATAATATTTAGGTCAGGATATTAATCAACATCCTGACATAAAATCATAAATAAATTAAACAAAACATTGAACCAAATAATAACCAGCTATAATTAGTTCTGTAATTGTTACTGAAAAGTTAATTAGCAATTAAAACCAGAAATGTTTACGGAATTTTGTAATCAGATTTCCTATTTTTAATTATATAATAAACGTAATCCCACATTAACTTACATCAAAATATTCAACACAAATATCATCTAATCTGTTAATCTGATAGTAAATGAATGGTAATTATTTTCCTCATTATACAAAATCAAGGAAATATGAATTTGTAAGACGCGAGCACGCGAGTACGCAGTACAGTGTACTTACGTACACTGTATGAGTGTACGTAAGTACACGTACACTCATACAAGAACAGTAAGCAAATCCAGCAAATTTGACTTTGTACATATAAACATCCAAAAATGTTATACACCTATATATATTTATTTATATTTTATTTAATAAAATCTGACAGAACTTACAGTATATTGAATAAAGTTTTAATTTTAAATGCAAAAATATTTCCAAAAATGCTTTGTTATCGCGTTACGGCTAGCGAAAAATTTCGCTCGGATTTAAGTTCTCCCGGTTAAATGAGGTCATACTGAAATTTTTAAATCGTTATATAAGAAGCAAAATTTGATGATTTCTTATGTCTGAAAAACCGATTAAACTAAGTCTCAAAACTGTATCTTCCGTAGTTTTCATGATAGAAATATGAGACGAAAATCACGTTTTTTTACGTTTGAAGGACAATAATTTTGTTAAATGACTAATAAAAGTGTAAATTTTATTATAAAAATTTGTAGAGAATTTATTTTTTAGAAAACTGATGAAATAAATTCTATGACAAATAAAAAAAATCAACTTTTATTATTATACACGAAACAAAAAAAAATAACAGAAAAATGTTCTTGTAATTAAAGATTTAGCTTTGTAACGTAAATTAATTTAAAATACATTTGTAATAATAATTATCTCATAAATTAGAGAATAAAAATCATTAAATATAATTAATCAATTTTTTAATAAATTCTATGACTGTGAATAAAAAGTAATAATTCTATACAGGTTATAATGTAAAAGTTTTTAACTAAAAGTAATTACACTGCTGTATTTTTACTGATAACAATTTATTATGTAAAATGATCATGAAAACATAAATTTTAATCAAACTTCTCAAAAATAAACAATAAATTTAAACTAAATTTAATTATAATAAATTTTAAACTTTTCATAAAATTTAATCAAACTTCTTCTACGTACTGTATTTCAGATATACTGGTGTATTTTATAAAAATATATTGAATGGAATAAATCAAGCATTGCAATTCCAATATATTTATACGGGTAAAATCTTGGTTACTTGAGATAAATGAAGAAAGTGTCAAACTCAAACGCTTGAAATTCGTTATTTATGAATTTTTAAGAAATTTTAGTGTAATGAATCATGTTAGAAATGAGAAAATCCATACTGATTTAGTGGTTTTTCTGATTAAGAAAGGTTAATGAAGAAAAAAAGAGATGGGAAATACTTTGGTACGGAGGAATAAAATAATGATGGAGAAAACTACGGTTTACATTCCATGAAGACGAAAGATTGATCATGGAAGAAATAGACTATAAAGTAAGAAGAAATCCACACGCTTAATGTATAAGAAACAGAAGAATATGTTTGGATACATAATCATTAAAGTAACCTTTTTTAACTTCTAAAGAAACTTAACATAGAATCAAAGCTAGATAATACACAGGTGAAGCTTTTATAATTTTCCCCTTAAAATAACGAACGAATGAGTAGTAAATTCAATTTTTTTAAAACATTGTAAAATATCAAAGATATACCGTTTTATATGAATTTATTTTATAAGAAAAATATGTATCATTTTAAGCATTTGATTATATGGTTTTTTTTTTTAATTTTCAAATAGTTCATTTATTCAAATTATAAATTGTCTGAATTTTAGTTTGCATCTGATTTAAATTCTATTGACCGCCAACAAATGAGAGTCTCCGAAAAACATTAAACTAACTAGTAACAATTAATTTATAATTAATATATATATTTTTGGGTCTGTCTAATAATCTGGATAAATTCATTAATTAATCCACCAAATAGAGAATAGTAATTTGATAAAACATTGTTTAAAACTGCTTAGTCTGTAGAAAAATACAAAAACACTACAAATAAATTAAATCGTCTGTCTGATATGGACACTACATGACTTCCTTATAAGAAAATCAAAACATAATACGATTCTAAATTATAATTTTCAATTCTATTTACTAAATTTATTACATATATACGTACTTAACAATGCCTATTGAGTTGCCATATACACATTTTTAAAAGTCCATAAAATTTTATTTCATTAATAATTATAATTTTTTTAATTTTTTAGAATTATTATTTATTTTAATTTCTGTTACAATCACGGGTTAATTATTATTAATAAATAAAATCATTTAAAGTATAAAAATAAATTTAAAAGAAAAAAGGAGATTAAGTCTTAACCCGAATCGATGTGCCTTCTCTTGCAAGATCCAATTATTATAGTAATTAAAATTTTATTTTGTTATAACTCTGTAACCAATGAAAATAACTACCACTTATGATAAATCGCTGAAAAGCTCACAATGAGGGTTATTTTCTTAACCGCAGTTAAGAAAGAGTCAAAAATCCAATTTTTTTTTGGAGTTTGAGCTTTTTGGGAAATTTGGTCCAGTCGATTGCAATCAAACGAGGAAGTGCACAACTACACAACTAGATCTTACAACAGTCCTAAATCCAAAATTTCAAATTCTACGGCTAATCATTCTTTCTTTTATGAATAGAAGTAATTAATATAATACATTTTTTCTACTATAAATACACAATTTATGTTTTCATTTATTCATAAAAGTGGTATATGACCACTGTATATAATTTATCGCGGGTAGGTTTTAAGTTGTTAAGGTGTATACGCATATAATATAATGATTGTTTTTTGTCTTTATTGGATAAAAAAATTTCAATAGAAAAAAAGATTTTTTAACAATGCTTAATCAGTAACGCAGCAACTGCATGATTTTGGAAAAATTACTTCTATTAGATATTCGGTAGAAGTAAATTTATTGAATTTTGTTCCATAACTAAAGGTAACCAGCTTCATCTAATAAGGCTTGAAGAAAGAAAGTTTAACAGTTAAGGTAAACTCCACAAGAAAACTTTAAAAGTTTTTAAGTACTTTGAAAAACTGAACTAAAAGGAAATTCTACTAGAAAAAAAGTTCTTGAAAAAGAAAAGCAGTTAACAGGAAAAGGAAAGTTAATCAAAGAAAAGAATCTCAAAAGTAAAAGGAAAAGGAATATCAAATAAAAGGAAACTTAACTGAAGAAAAGGATCACAAAAACTCCAGCAACAGTTATAAGTATAATATCAACAAATATTAATAACCTTATCTAACCAAAGAAAAGAGAAACAGAAAAAAATGTTTGAACCATAACAATATTGGAGGGGTGGGATTAAGTGTGGTGGGGAGGAGGGCCTCCACCACGAATGTTGTTCTTGATTTTGGATACTTATTATTTAAATATTTGAAAATGTGTAGAAAGGTGTCTAATGTGGCTGAATACTAATAAAAATGTAAATTTATTTGCAAAAAAAAAAATATTTTAATATACATTGATTTTTATTATTTGCACTACAACTAGTAATATTGTGTCTTTAAATAACATGGAACATGATAAATGAAAAATATTATTCGCATAGTATTTTTAAACATTAAGAAATTTATATAAAACTGTTTATATTAAGGTGGAACATGTAATTTCGTAAAACAGCATTTTACGTGAGGTAACTCTCAATATGATCAGTTGAACATAAAAATATATCTCTGCACAGAGCGCTACTGAGAACATATTTTGCAGAAATATTGTAATTATATAAACTTTTACTAAAGTAAATACAAAATTTAATCTAGGTTATTTCATTTATAAATTACTTGTCTCAACAGTGATTTGCTGAAACGGTTCGTTTTTAAGTTAGTCCCTGTTAATATTATTTTTATATTTTGTACAGAAAGTTTTCTTACTGATTCTTATAAGTTTTTTCTCAGTTTTAATAAAAAATATATTTAAATGAAAAATTATTACTTGAATAGAATTTAAAAATATATTTTATCTGATTTTTATCTTTGACTTTTTGAAGAAAGTACGGTATTACTTTCGGTGGCATATTGGGTATTTTGGGTTGAAAATGAATTTTCTTTTATGTTTCTAGATATGTGGAGTATGAAAATATCATTCACTTAAATTGTATAAGCGGGCGCGCGCGCGTGTGTATTTTTATTTTGGACTTTTCTAAACACACTTCTTAGGAGCGTTCGACCTGAGATTGTACAATACTACACTTCATTCACATTCATATATATCATCCTCATTCATCCTCTGAAATAATACCTTACGGTAGTTCTGGAGGCTAAACAGAAACAGGGAGAGGACTTTTATTTTTTGCGGTAATAATCATTTTTAGGTTTTTAACGAATATATCATAAATGATACTTAATTTCATTGGTTCCAGAGTTATAGCCAAATAAAGTATTAATTAATGAAATGTTTGGATCTTACAAGGGGAAAGCACAACGGTTCGAATCAGACTTCATCTTTATTTATAACTTTTTCTTTTTTAATTTAAATATATTAAAATATATTTATTAATAATTTACTAACCTCTGATTGTAAAAAAAAGTTTTACGATAAATAATAAAAATTCAATAATAGCAATTTTAAAAAAATTATAAAAAAAATATCAGAAGTCATTAGTGAAATAAAATTTTATTAGTTTTCATATTAAAAAATTTGTAAATGTAATTTAGTAGCGAACAAGGAAGATATGTGGTGTCCACATCAGAATTTCTATAAATTTTTTCACAAAAAAAGAAAAAATGGAAAATAATTTGCATTATCGCTTAATAAATTTAACATGATTCTAATGGTAAAATTAAATTTTTTCTAAAATTTTGACTATAATAACACGAAAAATTTAACCGTTACCATACTAGCCCCTCAGTATAAATACTATACTAAATAAATATTTTTAAAGTAGAAAATAAAAAAAAAATAATAAACACGGTTACAATTACAAGGATATCACCGATAAAAATAAACTTAATAGATCTGCATTAGATACATGCGGTTAGTAGACCACGGAAGAAGAGAAGACAGGTTGAGAGTCAACGATTAACTAAGCCTATTCATAGAACAGCATGAAGGTAATAGAAAAGAAGCACAAGTAGAATGCCGGATGGAGTTACGTTCGTTGCATTCCATACAACGGTATATATGTACTCGTCTTTATAAACATCTAACTTCCTGTGACGTTACGTCAATAATAATAATAACACATCATTAAAATAATAAGTTCGTCATTTTTCTTACATACTATGGTTTGGGTTTTATGAAAGTATTTAATTAAGAGACCACTTATTTTCTTTTATAAACAGGTATTTGCAAACACACACATTATATACACTTGTAAATATTTGTGTTCATATGAATATTTTTTACTATGCAGATTTATTTGTAATTTATATCATCCTTCGGAGAATGAAACAGAAGAGAAGAGATGTTTCTGAAGTGGATTCTTTCTATGAGAGTTCTAAAAGAAAAGTAGCTACAGCCCTTGATCTTACGCAAAAGAATTAGAAAATTTAATAAGATTAAAGTTGTTTTTTACTTATAGCTACATATAGAATAAAAGATTGTGTATTGTTAGAAACTTGTAATACAAATAAAAGAAAAATCCATAGCACACTGATTTAGAAATATAAATAAAATACCTGACAACTAGATTGTAATATGTTTCTGGTATTGGTTATTTATTTTTATATAGTGGAAAAATAATTATAATGATAAAAATTACCTAAGATTTCTTTTTTTAAGATGAGAGTAATTTATGATCAAGTTTTACGTAAATTATCATTATAAAATTACACAAACTAAAAAAAACTTTTATTAACAGAAATCAGTATTTTTTTCCGCTCCCCACTTCCACAATCACCCGCTAAGAAATGTTTTTGATTTTCCTACATTAACTATGTTAAATCGAAGGAATTAAAAAAAAAAAAAAAAAAAAAAAAATCACTTCACTGAAAAGTGAACAATCAATAAAAAATTACCTAAGATTTTATTTTGTGGCGGGGATAAATTATGATGAAATTTTATTGTAATCTGAGTGATAAGTTTTAACAATTATAAAAGTCGATATTTTCATAGTTTGATTGGTTCCCCTACCGCAATATTTTCCAAAAACTATTATTTTTGGGTCATTTCCACTACTGCTATACCTAGGAAGACATTAAAAAAAAATCGGTTAAAAAATATGTAACAAATGAAAAAGATATCTTGAAATGATTAATGTTTGAGGAAGAGCACTTTTTTTTTCTAAATGGAACTTTGGGATATTTTTTTTCTAAATGATAAGATAAGCAAACACGCATGTACTTACCTTAATATAAATTGAGGTTATGTTCGTAATAGTTTGAGAAAACGGACTCCAAAAAAACTATCTGCCAACCTTCTACAGATATTAACCCTGAAAGTTTATCAACAAACTTCCCACATACAAGAGTCTGTAAAAAATTTCATCAAAACCGGTTTATTTAGTCAAAAGTTATCAAACACGCATACACATGTACAAACGTACGTATTAACATTACCCCTTCCCTTTTTTTACCGGGTCTCTGAGTTATGAAACGTTGAGAAAAAAAATACACCATACTCCACTTTTTTACTGATTATCATACTTTATTTTATTGAATAATACTCTAGACCTATGAAAGTAAAACGGAAGTAAAAAAGAAGGTTACTTTATTACATCTTCAAGTATATTGGTATATGTACAAAGGCAATACTACTCATTTACATCATGAACTTCCACAAGGTCAACAAAATAATAATATTTAATAAATCAGTTATAAGCAACGTATTACATCTAGAAATTATAAAACAGTGTAATGTAGAAGTGCGGAGTCAAAATTTCGGACCATTGCCATTAGATCCGTGAAGGCTTAATTATCCTACTAATGTAGGATAATTAAAGAGCGTGGATTTTGAATATAATATTTGTAAATAGTATAATTTGTTTTTCTTTTTTATTTTATTTGGGAAAAAAAATACATACACTCATATTTATTTAGCCCATTAATGACACTCCCATTAATGTACGGATTTCAAGTCGGGGTCATTCATCTAAATCGGTTCAGCCGTTGAGCTGTTGCTGTGTAACAAACATATATACATGCACCCTAAATACATAAATAATAAACAAGAAGAAGCAACACCAACAAATAAGGGAAAGAAGAAAAAAAATGATTGCATGATCGAAACATACTAACCGTCAAAAATTTATATGAATTTTTAAATGTAAATATATATATATATATAGCCTATGGCTCTCCGGAGAAAGTAATTTTTCCAACCCCAGGGAAACATACATACACACACCTTAAATTCATTAAATTTCTTTTTGGGCAGTTATGTAATAAAAGAAATGCAGTGATAGGATTTAAAAAATAATATAGTGTAGTAAATGTATCTTCCTATAATTCTTTATATTGTACACTGATAACTTTTCTGTTTATATAATTAAATTTTTTTTTTCTGGTTGAGGGGCTTCATAAAGTCTTTCATTTACTTCAGTTTTACAGTAATAAGAGAGTAAAATAGAAAAGTAAAAAAGTCTTAGAAAATATTTAGTAGTTAAAAAAACTAAATCTTCTTTAATAATAAAATATTAAAAATAAATTAATAAAACTTACCAGTAAGGTGAAAAAAGTGGCACAATTTTTAATTTATCCTTTATTTTAAACCCAAAAATTTATACTTGTAATCAATTACAACACATATTTTATCTATATATCACCCCATAATGAGGGTCTGATAGTGTGGCTTATAGTTCAGTTAAATAATTAGTTACCTAACACAATTCCAGATATCATAGGATCTTTCCTTTTAGAAACCCTACATCTATTTTCGAGTGCCTTTTAAAATTTTCTTAATGAAAAGGACAGTTGTAACATTTATCACTAAAATATATTTAATCAATAATAATTTTCCTATATAAAAATACCCAATCTACTGATAAAGTACGTGGTCCTGGAGGGGGACTTTTAACTATTTTTATATCAAAAGGTTTGTCTATTACGGTAATTCTTTCATAGATAGATCTTCATCATTTTTCCATTCATTCATTTTCCTTATCCATAACCTCTTCTTCCATAATCGGAAGTTTATGGTACACTTTACTAAAATCCACAAAACTCATAAATTTTTTCACCAGTAAAGTAAGAATGGTAATTGTTCGTAACAATGACTATACATTAAGACTTACAATTAAATTACCAATAGAGTATCACTAATTTTCCTACATCCAACTAAAACAGAGATTTAATCCACTGACTTCTGTAGCACAATAGTGGTAACTCAGCCTTTTATCTATAAGGTTACATAACCTGGTTATACCAGATTCGAATCCTGGCGTCAGAATTGAAACTTTTCTTACGAATTTCCTAACATATTCATACTCATAAACCTTGAGTTTATGCGGTTATTTATAGACTTTAGATAGAAAACATTAATTTGTTTTTATGATGGTATGAATTTCAGAAACCAAAATTATTTATTACGTAATGTCCAAGTATTATGACGGTAACGGGTGTGCCTTTTTCCTTAAAAGCATAATGTCTACAATAACTTAACAATTATTACTTTATTGGAATAAATATAGTCTCAAAGAAAATCAATATGTACAGCCACATCGTTAATTTTAAGAAAATTAATAATAGCTAAATGCTTTTAATGGAAATTTCAATAAACTTCCATTTAGTACAATATCTGATAAAAGTAAAATTAAATTAAACTTTGGTAATTTAATAAATGATTATGTGAACTTTGTATATGGTATCTTACTTAACGAATGTAATTTATCACTTGCGCCTTGGATACATTAAGATGAATTTTATATTTTGTAAATAAATTTATTTTATAACAAAGCAGTACGAATTATAAGAAATTTATATCAGTAAAGAATAAGGGAGTATGACTAATGGAAAGGGAATTCAATTACGTGATCAGAATATTGTGCTAGGAATGAACCTATAAAAATTTTCATCTCGACTGTAACACGTTAACAAATTTATTCATTGATTAGCCATTCGTGTAGTACTGAGTGTGTGCGCGGGCGTACAAAAACACACACACGTATGTGTGTATATATATATATATATCTTACTTATAAATAAATTTGTAATATACCTAAATGTTTATTTATGAGTTATGGAAGATGAGGTAGAATTACAGGAGGCTGCAAATAACTATAAAATTTTCAAATTATTTAAGAAAAAAATATCGTTGAAAAATAGCTTGCAATAATTTATTGACAGCTCCACAGATCCTTCTGATGTAGCTCATCTCTTCCGTATTGTATAAATATTTTCACATACTTATTTCGCCCTTCATCTTCAATTATTTACTCTATATATTTCATTCTTCTTTCGTTCAAGTGTATTTATCATCAATTTTTCTTTCCATTTCTAAATTAACTAATAATTCTCGATGTTTTCATATTAAGGTTTCCAAATCCATATATATAAACAGCTTGAATTGTTTGTTAGTTTCATAAGAAAAATTTTTCGTTAATTTATTTAAAAAAAAGAAAAGACTTTCCTTTCTAAATCAAATCGTACAACATAATCGCAAAATTTTTTATACACTAACATAACAAACTATTTTAAGAAATTTTTTTATTTGCTGAATTTTTATTTTTGTATTTCTTTACTTTCATAAAATACAAAATTCGAAAACAAGTATATAAATAAAAATATTGTTTCTTATTTCTACAATAAATAAGCTCAAATTTATTTAACAAGAAAACCAAATGAGAATTAATGGAATTATAATCATCCTAACACATATATTTCTCGATTTCAGCACTTTATTTAAAATTAAAACCAAGAAATAAATTAAAAAATTATAAAGGTAGGTCAGTGAAAGAATAGAAGGAAACAAATGTTGGTTAACCTCAAAGGTAAGAAGTAAACTGATATTTCAAGAAAGGGAGAACACATTAGGTGTAATGGAATGTTTAAGATAAACAGCAGTGCTTTTCAAAGTTGATTAGAATTCGCTTTGATATTGTTTGATACCATTACTTTATTATAAAATAAGTTATCCGATACGAAAAATTAAAAACATTTTATAAATTAAGAAGGATAATAACGAATAATAAATGTTTATAATTAATTATTATGCTTATAACTACAATTATTTTTATTATGTTATATACAATAAAAAGGTACATTAATAAAATAAAAAAAGTTGACACCAGAATTGTAATACTTTCTTGGCATTGAATATTTCTTACTGTATATAGTTGAAAAATAATGATACATGAACAAAAAATACCAAAGATCTTTTCTGGCGCGGAGTAAATTTATGATGAAGTTTTATTGAAAAATAATCATTATATGTTTATATAAACACAAAAATGGATAAAAAATTTTAAAAATCGATATTTTTTTGGCTCCCCAACCTCCAAAATCACGTTCAAAAATATTTTTTGATTTTTCTAATTTTACTATGTTAAATGGAATAACTAAAAGAAAAAGCAAACGAAACTGTAAATCCAGTAAAAAGAGACAGCACCTTATGTAAGTAAGCGTTTGAAAAATTTGTATGAGATGACAAATCTGGTAGTGAGACACCGGCAGTAAGGACTGCACACACTTGAATTGATACAATCAACAAGCGTTTGGTGAGAATAAGAATTCAAAATGAAGTAGGCGGCAGGATTCTCTCTTTGCCCTTTAATGTAAATGCTGGTTCTTTAATTTCCGTTACTTTAAGAGAATAACGAAAAAAATAATTCATCGTTTTTCATTCACAAAAATAAAGAATTTAAAAAAATAACAAAAAAAAATTCATTGAAATTTTTGTTTATTATCAACTGTATGAGTTTAAATTTATTAAAATAACTTTTATCTAACGTACACTATGCCGAAGAAGCTGCAAGGTTTCATGAATTTTTTGTTATTTCTCTTTTAAATGTAACCAAATATTATCGAAACCATAACCCCTTTCATGTTGAATTAATTTTCAGAATTTAAAAATAATTTTCGGTTGTTTTCTTCCCACTAGAATGATTAAATATTTAGTACCAACAAACTAATTTAAATCTTTTAAATTTACCTGTACTTCTACTAATGCAACCATTTATCCAAATAAACACATTTAAAAATTACAAGTAATTTACCAAAATAATCAACAATTTTTTTAAAAATAATTTATGTAATTAATTTTTTTTTTAATACTTTTATTTACAAGTTGAAATCGAGCTAAACTATGCCGGAACGCACCATGCCCGGAAAGAAATTGCGTCACGTACTGATTGGGGG